>CAKAOH010027624.1:0-60197 GCA_916701665.1 Sebastiscus tertius | reverse complement strand
GCCGGTTATACAGGTACAATCGTGTGAAATGCTTTTTGCTGGGAAGCTCCATTAAAAATAATAAGTTATATTACAATTATAAAATGAAATACTTTGTACAAGGGCATATTAAGAGCATATAAATTAAGAACATATACAGTATAAGATATATTTTTGTGTGAGAAGGTGTCGTAAGAACTATCTATTTAAAAGTCTGATGGCCTGGGGGAAATACTGTTCCTCAGTCTGCTGGTGAGAGTCCTGGAGGGTCCTGTATCTTCTACCAGAGGGCAGGAGGGACGTTACTTAGCTGTTAAATTAGCCAGATAACATGAAATACAACAGCAGTCAAGATGGGAAGGTTTCCCAATATGCACTCACTTGATGCAAATTAAAAACATTAGATATTCCAAACAAAAAATGCCAGAGTAATGGTTTCACTGACATTACAGCTGAATAAGCGCAGATGTCATACTAGCTGTCACTGTGTATTTTTACTGACAGTGACATGCCATCAAAGATGTTACTGGTGTGATCCATGTGTCCTGTGTGAGGATATACATGTACCTGTTGAGATAGAGATGGAGAGGCTGCCTCTTCCATCATCCAGAAGTTCCTCTGTCGTGGAGGTGTCTGTGTTTCAACCATCTGATAGCACATGATAAAAGTTAGAGAAACTTAAAACATTGTCTATTGTATAGATGTACTCGCGTGTGGGTAAAATAAATCCTACCTTTTCAGCTGGATAATGGGAGCAGGAGGGTGCAGCATCCGTCATCCAGACATTTCTTGGTTGTGGTGGTGTCTGTATTTTGGGAACCTGATGACACAATATTATGTCAAACATTGCAGCCACAACATTTTTACCCTGTTGTAGATTAAATCACATTCGTCATAGAGACTTTGTACCTGACTTTATGCTGTTTAGCAACAGCTGTATCTGTGTGGGTGTGGGTGTGGGTGTGGGTGTGGGTGTGTGGGTGTGGTGTGTCAGGACCTAGTTGAGATCAGATGATTCCTGTGTGCAGTGCAGACTGGTATGTTAGATCATGTTAGGATTTCTTCTAAAAGCTATCATGTGATCTATCATGTTTTCTCTGCACCACTCACCCAGTTCAGGGGTTGCCTGTATGTTGATGGGGACCAGTGTGAAGCTTTGCCACAGAGCCCCCAGGGCAGTCCTGCTGTATGAAAAAGAGGTCCTTCACTACTGTGCATACTGTCAAAAGTTGAAAAATGTTTTTTTTTTTTTTTTTTTTTTACAAACTGTGTCCTTCACAAGGGCTGTGTGTTTCCGGTGGTGTGCCATGATATTGTTTGAATAGTTTGCAGCTTAATTCACAGGTTGACCTTTGCTTTCCACATGTGTTTGCCTTTGTCGTTAGGATGAGTCTTGTCCTTTAGCAATAGACGGGTTTGTTGTGTGGGTGATTGTGCAGTGTTAAAGTGCTGTCATTAGGAAGTCAATGTGTGTCTGTGTGTGTGTGTGTGTGTGTGTGTGTGTGTGTGCAAGCGTAAAAAGTATGCGCAGGCTTGTTAATGTGTGGCATCCGTGGCTGATAGTGTACCAGGACTCTTAATGCTTTTTGACAGTGAAGCCCGGCAGGTCGTGATGAAGCAAGAAGATCACCCAGCATCACAGGCAAAAGTCCCCCATGCCTGCGGTTTTATGAAATATCCTGTCAATTTGAGCAATGGAAACCGTTGCAGTCTTTTTCATTTGAATCTTCTGCACCAAATTCTGGACACACAATTACAATATAGGTGAGATACAGAAGTTGATTTTCCCAACAAAAGTATATTTTTGTCGGCATAGATACAAGTAGATGTAGCGTTCTTTTAGCTCCTTGAAAAATCTAGTAAATCAAGCTAATTATGTCAACCAAAAGTGGTATTTAAATGTGAAATTACAGGGTGAGCATTAATAGATTACGAAAGAACTGTGGCAAGACAAATGGAGAGAAAAAGGAGATAAAAGAGAGCGTTAAAATTGAAAAATCAGTGATGTTAATCATCGGTCTCTTCAGGCTCACTTGCCACAAGAAGACAGGGAGTTGGAGAGACGAGAGGAGGGGACGAAGATGCATCACTGGCTTCGAGGCAACGGAGAAAAGAGTGTAGGCTGCTATAAGAGGATTCCTCCTTGTCTGATCTATGTATCTGTCTCCCTCAGCACCAAAAACCACACGCACAAACCACAGACTCTGTTGTCATGTCTGCTTAGCTACCGGCAGTCCTCTGCTATATGTGTGCTAAAGATGAGAAAAGATAGCATGAAATCAGAAACCTGCTGTTAAAGAAGACCGGGGGGGGTGGAGGGGGGGAGGCGAGGCGAGGCGATGATGCAACAGGGTTAACCGCTGGCCAAGGTGGTCCAAATAAAGAATATAGCAACCGTTAGCATGAAAAAGATGTGATATGAACTGAAGAGAGATGTCAAAACAAAAATCCTCCAGCCCTAGGAGTGGACAAATGGTGTAAAGAGCTCTTAGCACGGCTGACGAACACAAGCTCAGGTGGAGCTGTGGGCATGTTGGAAGCTCTGCCCTTTATGACCACGGCTATAAAACCCTGCCACCACGTTTACTTGGACACCCCACAACTCCCCAAAATAGTTTGCTAACTCTCTTTGGTTGCATTCAAGTTCAAACCAGCGTTGAGTCACTGATCCAGCTTGTTGACTGTTGACCTAGTTTGTAGATTTTGGGTGGGGTCATGTTGCTGCAGTTCCTGGTTCTGACATTGGTTAGTGCAGTTAAACAGTTATTATTAGTGGTTTGGTTGTGTCTGTACAAGAGTTGTGGCAGCTGAAGATACATTAGGTTCATTTCATCTTATTTGATTTATTTTACTCTTCTTCTCCCTGTAGCTTTAATTTATTGATGTTTTCGTAACATAGGTTTCATTGTCATTATCAGGCCAACCAGTAGTTTGTGTGGTTTGTACCCTGTACCACAGGAAAAAGCAGCTTGGGCAGCTCTCAAAACCACCCACTTTGTCTTTCTCTCTGCTTCCTTTCTTCCCTCCATTCAAGCCTTCGGTCTTATTGGTCGTCTCACTTCCTGGAAAAAAAGAAGGCTGCAAAGCATCGGCTTGTGTGTAATAGGAAATGAGGTAATCAATAGGGAGGGCTGTGTGTGTATGTGTGTGTGTGTGTGTATGTGTGTGTGTGTGTGTGTGTGTGGGTGTCCCCCCTAATTCATTCTCACTTGGACTTGCTTCAGTTCTCCGCCAGCTTTCCCAGACAGGTATGTTCTCACTTCACTACGACTGAGCACCGGAAGACACTCTCGCTGTGTTTTGATAGTGCCGATTACCTGTGGGTTTTTTTTTATGACTCCATATGAAGTAGTATGTGTGTTTGCCTCAGGTGTTTTGCAGTAACTCTGTCAGGACGTGCAGGCACACTTGCAACAAGGATTAGGAATGTAAACTCAAAGGAGACCTGTTTGTGTTGGAAGGAGTCTTCGGAAGGAGGAGTCAAAAATAAGCTCATTTAGACCGCCAGCCCAGTGTGTGTGTGTGAGTTCAGAATAAGAATCTGTATTAGACAGAGGCGTGGGTGTAAATTCAGAAAGAACGAGCTGTCAACTCTAGCTAGCTCACAGGAACAGGTTTTGTCAAACCAGGAATTGAACAAACACATTTGCACTCTTGTGCAATGCATGACACATTCTCACTCCTTGGCAAGTAGTTGGCACCGTCAGAGCTTTGCATTGGTGGAAAAACTCAGCAAGCCACAGCCAGACTACTAAACACATTGGTTAGATCCATTTCTTGAGTGTGTGTTTCAGTGTCTTCTCTTATCTCGTGTGTGTTTTCCATAGCCTGGGAAGTTGCCTGGGGCAGCAGCACACATTGAAACCTAATGAACTCTCTTCTTTTTTTGACCCTACTGTCTCACTCCTGTTTAGTTATCCATCCCTTGGGCTGTCGTACATTACTTTTTATCACTCATACATCCATATAGCTCTTGCTGTATTCATTTAGCCATTGATTTATGCTCTATCCGTCCTGCTGCCTGCACTGCCTTTCTGTCCCTCTCCTGCATCTACTTGTTCATCACATTGTTTCTTGTGCTTACTCAGTCACTTATCACCAACACTGGTTTATTCATGCATTTGTGTTTACACCAGTGTGGTTGAGCTGCACAGAAGAAGCTCACCACCTGCTGCATCATTTGTCGTGTGCTCTCTCTGGCTTACATTGATTTCTGTCATGATCTCCGAGTCCATAATGGCTTAGAGATGGCTAACAGTTAACCAGACTAAGATGGAAGACAAACATCTGCCTAATAGCATAATTACGCCCCGTAGTGTCCTCTCAGGTCAATTAGTCTGCTGTTTTCCTCCACCAGTTGCTTGTGTCTGTGTGCAGTAGGGCTGCACGCTTCTGGCCAAAATGACAATCCCGCTTATTTTGATCAATATTGAGATCACGATTATATATCACGATTATTCATAGATTTTAGCGACAACATTTTTATTGCACTTTCACATTGAAATAAACAGAGCACTGCTTTCACTTCCATGCTGTGCTACATTCCCTCTAATGTGCAAATTAGGGATGCATGATGTTGAAAAAAACTGACATTGCAATATATTTTTTCTGCTATATACTGTATATTGCAATATGAAAAAATACAAGAATATTCACCCTACCCTTTTGCTAGCTACATTTTAAAGTTAAATGCATCAATCTGATGCACTTTGAGAGCAAAATTAGCAACATTAAAAGGATAGCTAAACAATTTAATGCTCTCAATTTAATCATAAACACATTGGTTGTATAGATAATATCTATACCCAAAAGTGAAGCCAAAACATCTCAATTGCTGGCTGGTGGCTGGTTGTTAGTTTAGGAAGCACTTGATTTGATATGCAGCAGAGTTTTCTACAAGCAGAACACGCATTTTATACATCAATATCGCAGCTGTTCATGTTCATTTAATTGTGGGAAGCCAAAATCGTGATCGCAATTAATATTTGATTAATTGTGCAGCCCTTGTGTGCAGTATGTCAATAGAGCCTAGTAACCTTCGAGACATTCGAGGGCATGTTGTGCAGTTTCTATCGCTGCGTCTCTTGTGGTTTGAACAGAGTTTCACAATGAATCATCACCATTTTCATGGGTAGAGTAGTAAAATGCATGATAGATGCGTGTTATTGTTGCTGCTCTGGCTAGAAAAAAGATAAGTTGATTAATCAATTAGCTGTTTGTGGGCAACCAAATCCGCAACAATTTTGACAGTTAATTGTTTAGGTTATTTTAAAACCTGAATATCTGTTGGATTTGGACTGTTGGTCAGACTAGAGCTGCAGCGATGAATCGATTTAGTTGTCATCTATTAAATTAATCGCCAACTATTTTGATAATCAATTAATAGATTTGAGTAATTTTTAAAGAAAATAAAGTCAGAATTATCTGATTCCAGCTTCTTAAATGTGAATATCTTCTGGGTTGTTTTAGGGCTGTCCCGAATACAATTTATTTGGGCTTTTGCAGCGTGGCACAGAGCAGCAGGCTGACATGTTCTTCTGTCTGTCTGTGTCCACCTCCCCAGTTTCAGTGGCAAGGACAGGGCCGCTGCTGCACTACTGTACATACACACACCTCTACACACAACAAACCACTCTATCATAACTAACAATAATTCATGTTGAATATGAATAATGAATAATGTCGTGGGATTATTCCTCATTTCATGGCCTATTTTGGGATTTATACATTAATGTTACATACTTGTATAAAAATAATTAAAAAACAAAGCATTCGAATAGTGATTTGGAGATTGAATACCATGGCAACGGTCAAAGGTTACGAAGCATTCGGGTCAGCCTCTATGACAGTATGACAGTAAACTGAATATCTTTGAGTTGTGGACAAAACAAGACATTTGAGGACGTCACCTTGGGCTTTGTGAAGCACTGATCGCCATTTTTCACCATTATTTTTTTACATTTTATATACCAGACAACTAATCAATTCAATTTCTGTCAAATCAATTAGTCAATAGATTAATCAACAATGAAAATAATCGTTTATTGCAGCCCTAGGTCAGACAAAACAACAAGTTGATGAAATCTTAGGCTTTAGGAAATTATGATGGGTGTTTCTTACTATTTTGTGACATTTAATAGAACAAATATAAACAATTAGCAGAGGGAAATTGTTAGTTGCTAACTGGCACTAAAAATGTTTTTAATATTGAGCATATTTTCATTTTTTATAAGATTGACTCGTTCATGTTGTCAAACTCAAGTAAAAATTTCAAAATACGCTTAGATTTACAGCTACATCCTGTTACAGTAGTTTTGCACCCGACTGTCCACCCCTCTGCTTGTGTCGCTGCAGTTACTTCTGAGCTCCATGCTGATGTAGGAGGCAAATATACCACATAGGTAGGCGGCCTGGCAGGCAGCTGCTGATTTTAGTCTTCAGGTATCTTTTTCTGGATGCAGATGATGTCCCAGATGTCAGCGTGGACAGAGTTTACCGCCCGGTTAAAAGTGACTCTGTAGGAGGAGAACCCGTCCTCTTACAAGACTGACTCATCCGCACTCTAATCACAGCTTTTATTTTGTTATTCAGCGAGCGTGCCATTAAAAGCGCACACACTGGCTTTAGATATTGACGCTGTCCTCCTTCAGTGTAGTCTTCACTAGCATGAAAGAGCGGAACAACTGCCCGCCACAAAGGACTAATTTCTCTAAATGGAGGCTATTCTGCTTTATAATCCTTCCCCATTTCATGAGTCACTGGCTCCCCTCCCCCCTGTCATTTCTGTCATTGGTATAGTCCATAAATAGACACCTGACTGCTATGGAAGGACCAAGCACCAGAATAATACAAAATAAAGCATTAGGATGTGTGAAAGACAGATTAGGGAGTAGGGAGTAGGGAAGACGGGGAGAGAGAGAAATGATGCCGTGTGGGAGGATGAGCGAAGGGACGGAGGGAGAAAAGCAAGGAAGCGATGAAAATCAACCATGAACATTTTTTTATTTCCTGTTACACACACACACATGCATGACGCGTCTTAGGAGGTTTTTGGATAATCACGATGATTGAAAATCCGGCCTGTAATCTTCTAAATCAGCACTCTGGTTTATTGCTTTGAATTCACTTCCAGAATAAGTTTGATATATTTTCTCTCACAGACAGAAAGGTTAGTGCTTTTTAAGAGGAGATTGCATTTGACATCACTAAGTGAAGTGTTGGAAGTGGGAGAGTTTTAAAAGGTGGAATTATGCCACCTTCAGCCCAAATCCGAGCACATGTTTCTGCACGACAAGTGTGCACATAGAAGGACTTCTTCTTCCTTCTTTCTTTTTCTCAGACTCTGTTACCAGACATACCAAACATGGACTTTGTTTCTGCATTCAACGGCCAATTCAGCCTTGTGCAGAGCGCAGACACGACAAAGCTCAGACACGACATAAACCCGCAGTGAAAGCAGACTGCTAGTGAAAAACAGATAATCCATCACAGATGCATAGAGACTGTGTCCTCCTCCTCAGCAGAAAGCATATGTCTTGCAGTGGCAGTTGGTTGGTTAGTACATGCAAAGACCACGACTGCAACTACTAATGTGTTGTAATTATCAACCAGTCTCTCTTTGTTTCAGTTCACTGATTAATAGTTTGATCTTTTGAGATGTCATAGTGAAAAATAGCAATCACAGTTCCCCAGAGCCTAAGGTGTTCAGTATATTTACAATGATATGAATCACTGAGAAATATGTGAAGTGGGGAGACTACTTGGAATACATTGTTAATGTGGACAGATCTTGAAGTAAAGCACACACCATCACTCAGTACTTGCATACACAGCGCACATTGATTTCCAGTTAAACATGTAGATTTTTTTCTGGGTTAATAAATCGGTTCGGTGCATAGACTGGCGTACTTGCCGATACCGAATTTTGGGCAGTATTGGACGCATTTCCGATACTGGTATCGGAACAACTCTATCTATCATCTTCTTCTTGTGATGTGACTGCAGCACAGCAGCCAGTGTCACATAGAAACCAGCAGATGCTTTATTAAAAAACACAGTATGAAAATTAAAATGAGATATTGAGAGCAAAATAAACCCTCTCCAGATAGAGAAGATAGGATAGGAAAGCATACAAGTTGAGTTCCTAGAAGAGGAGAGAAAGAAGTTAAGATGCAGACAGTGTACATGCTGTGATGGATAGCACGACATATCAGAAATAACAGAGCGATGGAGGCAGAGATGGAGGGAGGGGGCATTCATTTCACCATGAGTAAATGTTAGCTTTTTCTGTCTGTCTCTGTTTAAAGACATTGGAACAGCCTGTTCAACAAGCATCTAAATTCTGCTGTGCCACTTTTTTTCCCCATCAGTGCTTCTACAGTAAAGCCAGCCAGGTTTCTCTGTATGTGGGTGATTTTTCTATCCGAGAGCCTGAGTTGAGAATAGGTTGGGTATTTGCTGCAGAGGTGTGTGTCTGGAGGGGAAGAAGAGGGAAACAGGAGAGACTTATGCTTCTTTGGAGTACTGAATTGATGCCTGGAGCGTGTACAGTCACTATTATGGCATTGTTTGCTGTTTTTAATAGACTATTTTTATCAGGATGCCAAATAATAGAAGGCTGGCAAACATGGAAGGAGCCTTGTTCAAGCTGTGAATGCGTGCGCTTGCAATTGTGCTTGCGAATGCATTATACTGTATATTTGCTGCGTGTAAATAAATATGCAGTGTGTGTTTATACAGTGTTTCTTTCTCTCGTAGGTAGAGGTGACTCCACTGCAGATGAGGGAACATGTTGGCTATGGACCAAGGAGTGGTGGAGGAATGGCTGTCAGAATATAAGGTAATGTCTCTTTATGTGTGTGTGTGTATTTGTGCAAAAAAGCAATATTAAAAAGCGCAAACCCCTGATTAGTATGCAGTACATTCTCTGCTGCTGCTTTTATTATTGGCAACATTTCTTCCGCACATAAACAAACACACTCTGAAGTGCTTCGTTCCCAGAAAATTGCCTGCTCCTACTCAAACATGAGCACTCCTCACCGATACGTGACTGCTACCGAAGCCATGGCTCGGTGAGGTGTGATAATAAAGAGCAGAAGGGAACTTCCTGTGTGAACGTACGAGGACCTGTGGTACCTGTCATCCTCTCTCAATGCAACCAGATTGATGTGACTGACAGCTTCTTTAGACACACTCACTGTCTGCCTCTGCAGGCTTTAGACAGTGTCGAAATATTGTTCAAATGTCAAACAATGTATTGCTATGTTGCTTATACTTCACTCTTATTCATATCAATTCTGTCTCATTCACCTGTAACCATAATTTTGGGCAGATTTCTTGCTTTAAATTATCTGTGGACGTAATGTGAATCAATCAGCAGTGAAGTGATCAAATTTAGGCTACATCAACAGACGTTGGCTATTCAGTACTCGCTTCTCAATTTACCATGCTGTGTTTTTATTTTTAGGCTATTGGTAAGTCAGTAGTGTATCAAACTTCAGCTGTGTGTGTGTTTGTGTGTGTTTTTCAGACCCTCCCTGACAGTGCTGTGTCAACCTACGCCGCCTCACTAAAGGACAAAGGTGCTCTGGTCCCTGCACTCTACAAGGTCATCCGAGAGAACTACAGCGATGTATGGACACACATTTAAATATTTGTATTCATGTAAACAATGGGCCTCATACAGCAACATTCTCTTAAATTTCTCTTATATTTTCTCTTAATTTTCTGTTAAGAAAAAAAACAAGTTAATAAGTTAACTCCAGATGCACCAAAGGTTCTTAACCAATCCAAATCTGCTCTTACCCAGTTGATCATACATTGGAGGCATGTTTATTGTTAGCATAGGCAATACCCCGTAAATACTTTATAAAGGCAGGTGTTGTGCAGTATGCAAATACTCTGGTACATGCCCAAGAATTGGAGAGATGCCATTAAAAATGCTGTGAAAAGAAGAACTTGATAGATAGTCCAAGGGAAGGGTTTTTATCATCTTAATGGGGATCAATAGACCAATAAAATGTCTTTATCCCACAACTTTCATAATCTAATCACTATAATTACTCTAGAACATATAATAATCTAAATTTGATTCCATGTGTTTTTTATGTTCCCCAAATTTAACAATGTGTGGACTGTGAAAACAAAATATTTTTTCTTATCTCTCTCCAGTAAGAGTGAATTCTCGACCACTCGTAAAATGTTATCTTATGTAAGAGAAGCGCAAAAATAATAAAACATGGTGAATCCCAGAAATCAATGGGTATTACCAAATTAAGAACAACATTTTAAATGTGAATATTTTCTGGTTTCTTTACTCCTCTATGACAGTAAACTGAATATCTTTGAGTTGTGGACAAAACAAGACATTTGAGGACGTCACCTTGGGCTTTGAGAAACACTGATTGCCATTTTTCACCATTTTCTGACATTTTATAGACCAAACAACTAATCAATTAATCGGGAAACTAATCAGAGATTAATCGACAATGAAAATAATCGTTATTTGCAGCCCTAAGGCCAAATGCAAAATATATTACAGTTACAGTGGCAGTTGCTGTTTTTTTGTAGACTGCTGTCAGGATGTAACCATGTGCCCATATTTTTTGACTCTCCGTCCTCCCCAGTTGCTGGAGCCAGTGTGTCACCAGTTGTTTGAGTTTTACCGAAGCGGTGAGCCGCAGCTGCAGCGTTTCACGCTACAGTTCCTGCCAGAGCTCCTGTGGAGCCTCCTGTCCGTCAGCGCAGCCAGAGACCCTCACACGTCGGGCTGCATCGAGGCCCTGCTGCTGGGCATTTACAACCTGGTAGGGGAGAGGATGAAGCTGGTGGTGGCGGTGTGTGTGTGTGTGTGTGTTACATTTTCAACAAACCATTTATGTCACAACCGATCGGTTCATTATCACCAGTAGAGAAGAGCTGCTCTTGTTAATAACAATAAAATGTTTCCAGTGTGATAAGTGCAAGGTGAAGAAAAACACCAGGAAAAGGTCCTTGATCCAGGGACTTAACCGCTCAACTGTTTCTGGGATCTGCGTCATGTGTTTTTGAAAGATTACTTTATGTACTTTCTGCCTTGTTAGACAGCTGTGCATGGAGAGTAACAGGAAATGTGGGTTAGAAATAGAGGAATTGAAACACAGTAGCTTTGCTAATACACAATATGGATGGGTTGCACCTTGCAAATGCCCTTAAGCTTCCCACAGTAATTATCAAAGTGTGTTGAGTCCTATTTTCATCAATTTTGGCTCTCGATGTTCTATCTATCAGCAGAGTGCAGTGTCCCCTAACTTCCTCTCTGAATAGCAGAATAGGTCAGCTGTCACTCAGCACACTGGCTGCCTCCTATTAATCTATTTGACATTAACATGCACACAGGGGACACCAAAACCCCGGGGTTTGTGCGTGTGTGTGTGTGCTAACGCAATAGCCACACAAATAAGCACACACCAGCAGACTGATTTGGGAAACGGAGGTCCTGAGGTCCACACACACAAACACCCACGCATAGCAGATGAGTGTGCTTGAAGAGATAAGCACACGCTCTTTAGAGGTTTAGGGCACACGCTGAAAAAAGCTTCTGTTTTTCTCGCCCGCTGGAACATTTTCTCATTGTCTTCCTGTCTTTCTCTTTCACAGGAAATAGTTGATAAAGATGGACAAAGTAAAGTGTTGTCTTTTACCGTCCCTTCCCTCTCCAAACCCTCAGTGTACCATGAGGTGAGAAACACACACAAATGCACACAAATCTTTTAATTTGCAGAAATGTTCAGTTTAAAAACTTCATCTCCCCGCCTCCAGCCTTCAGCCATCGGCTCCATCGCCCTCACAGAAGGGGCTCTAGCCAATCACGGGCTGAGCAGGGTGGTATACAGCGGCCCACACCTCCAGAGAGAGACCTTCACTGCACAGAACAGGTAAGACGCTTGATGGGCGCACTTGTTTTAAAGTCTGCTGGGCGGTTGGTGACGTGTTGGCAGGGTGGAGGTTGTGCACATTTTAAAATGGGCTTTCCCGGTAGCAGGCTGCCAGTATGCCTGCTTAGAACTGGCAGCAGACAACCACCAAAATAGAAACACACTTGAAGGAGGATGAACAACACAAGACAAACAAGACAAGACAAAGAAGCACTGAGGAGTTCAGTAGCCAAATCATGCACTTGTAGGTTTCTTTTGTTGCTTTTAAAGTGAACCGTGCAACATCTTGCCAAGAAATGAATTTCTTCTATTGTAACATGACAAAAGTGAACTGCACTATGAATAACTCGTATGACTAGTGAAATCTAGTCTTGCTTTTTCACTGATCCCAATATCTTACAAACATCGCCTCATATTCTTGTTATGTCTGATTTCCCTGCAGCTGTGCGCCTGTGCGTTTTGTGCAGACACCTCTCGCTGCGGATTGCGCGTATGTTTCTTTTTGATTTGGACCCGCGGATTTCAAATCCTTTGTCAGACGCTCTTTGATTTATTTGATAGACGTGAGTCAGAGTTCAATATAAGTTTGGCCCAACACAACTCCATGGCTGGAAAAAAATCATGGAAGAGTTGGATGATGAGGAGGAGGAGCTCCTGTACCTAGAGTTAATAAGGTTGTTGTAATAGATGTGAGGTACTTCACCCATCACCCGGCTCTTATGTCCAATCTGCGGCGTCCGCAGTGCCTGACGCGTAGTCCCATTTTTCAGGAGATGCGCGGCGAATCTATGTGGCTCTCTGCAAGCCCCGCAAACCATCTGTGCGGCTCTGCACGAGCTTTTCTGCAGAATATATACTATTAAATTAGGTTCTAAGCTGCATGTTTTCTGCCAGGATGCGTGTGAATTCAATGCACCAGTCCATGAATTTTGGGCATAAAGAACCAGTTATACAAATCAGTTTTTCATGCAGACATTGGGAAGATAAGTTGGGACACAAATCCATCAAAATGTTTGACTTTCAGCTGTACTTTCACCTGAAATTTCACTCATTAAATATGGTAGTTTTAGTGACTCATGTAGTGATAGAGTTAAGCTGCTGCCAGGGCCAATTATTTTTATGCACTAGCTTCAGTGATGGCCCATGGCAGTTGTCTTCGTTTTGCTGCATCCACAGTTGTTATATCGCTATCAGGGTTTCTGAAATTAATGTAATGAGGCCTCACTGCGGCCAAACTCTGAAGGTCATGGTGGTCTGAGTTGGAATGTCCTCAACTTTTTTCAGTCATGACTGGATAGATGATTTAAAATACAGAAGTTTTATGTGACAAAACACGTCTAGCTGCTTTTTAAGATCACTCAGAGATACTTTTATCTTAATCTTTTCAACATAGCAGAAGTTGTTGGCCTGGGTATCTTAATAGTGCATGCACAAGTATGTTTACAGGTCTTGGGGAATACTACTTAATGTGTGAAAATAGTATTTTGTAAGCAAAATCTGATAAATTGCCTGTGACGAAGTGATGTCACTTGAGCCAGCGTCAGTTAGAAAGAAGGGATCTTATCAGACTTGTAGCGTAACGCACCCAAATCTCCAAACTATCGACAGTCGAGTTGCACTGTGGGTTTTCACAAGGAATGCATGGAATAAAAACGATATCTGTGTCCGAGTAAGAGTTAAAGCAGCAGCAACTGGACTTGGTATAGATTCTTGAAGACGTTTCACTTCTCATCCAAGAAGCTTCTTCAGTTCTGGCTAAATAGCAGGGGAACACAGGAATTTAAACTCTGTGGGGTCGTTATCAGGATAATAGAAACCACTCAGTACATTGGTGCTCCTAGGTGTGACGTGAGTAGTTATGGGTCGTTAGAGTCAGCTGATGCCTAGTGTGAACGACTGCAACATGGGTCGTTCGAGGTGTTAGTCAGTCGGTGCCAGGTGTGAATGACTGTCAAGTGAGGTCAACTGTGAACGGTGGTTTAATCTCCTGGGAAGGGATGTCAGGACAGCATTGTAGGTGGAAGACAGCTGATGCCTTAGGCCTCCTTCTCTGTTGAGTAATGGCTTCTCTACTTTGGCATAGAAGGAGCACCAATGTACTGAGTGGTTTATATTATCCTGCTAACGACCCCACAGAGGTTATATCCCTGGGTTCCCCTGCCATTTAGCCAGAACTGAAGAAGCTTCTCGGATGAGAAGCGAAACGTCTTCAAGAATCTAAACCAAGTCTCAGTTGCTGCTGATTTAACCCTTACTCGGGTACCATGACCTGGATGACTCAGAACCTTCACGATACTATCTGTGGTTCTGCTAGGAGAGTGTGCGTGTGTACTGCTTTTGTAATCTTTCAATCTCTTTTTTTGTGGTATTTCTGTCTACAGCATGGATGGAAGTGAAACTGTGTCTGTGAATTTCTGATCTGATATGTTTCAAATTGTGGTGTCACGCTGTAATGTAGACGACGTGCTATTTTAAGGGTTTGTTTGTGTTGTTGAGATTTGACGTGCTGACCTTCCTGCTGCTGTGCTACAACGCTGCTCTCAGCTACATGACCTCCACCTCCCTCCAGTCTCTCTGCCAGCTCAGCTCCAGGTAAAACAAACACACACAAGCACACAGATTTTGTCATGAGGACTTGAGGACACTAAATACACACACACACACACACACACACACACACACACACACACACACACACACACCAATTTCATACTATGCAATGAACTTAGTATCACTTTCTTGATGATGAATGTTTTTGAGGAGGCTACTTGATTAAGGCTACACACACACACACACACACACACACACACACACACACACAGGTCTATTTTGCAATCACTTGTTTATCTGATCCTCTTATAGACTTTGCCAAATAGCGGTATCTTGGCTCTCTCTGGCAGCAAAGAGCTGCGATGTACACACATCCCAGCTCAGTGATTTTTGGTAACCCGCCAACTGTAGCTGAGCATTGCTCCAATAAGCACAGAGCTAAAGAGAAGTCATCAGCTTTGATTTTCCCCCATGACTGTTTGCTGTGTGTCACCTGTGTACAGTATATACTGTATATATAGCAGCTCCTATAGCTTCAAATGCGCAGGTGTTACCCCAGTTTTAACCAAATCCTCTTTGTTGCCACTTGCACGATACCTGTTTGAAAATAATTAACTATTATGCTCAGAAAATATTCAGCACTTCTAAATCTTGAGGGTAATGTAGTAAAGCATTAACAAATCATCATGTAGCATCCATTGTATGCACTGTGTGTGTATACCTGCGTTTGTGCGTGTATGTTTATATCCTTCAATTATTTGCTCATTGTCGAGTTTGTTATCAGCTCACCGTAAGGAAGTAGATTGCCTTAATGGAGCTGCAGCCAAGTGGCTCAGTAGAGTGGTTTCCTTGATTGAAGCTTCCCTCTTTCACTGATACAAGCTCCTCTTTTGTGTTTTTTTTTTTGTTATCCTCCAGGGTTTGTATATGCGGTTACCCGCGGCAACAGATGCGACGCTACAAAGGCATTAGCACACGGCTGACAGTCACGTCAGAGTTCCTGGTTCAGCTCATCACAGGGATACACTACGCCTTGTGAGTGTACACGCATGCCTGCACAAACAGCCAGACCGACGCAGCGCACACACACTCACTGATCAGCTTTATCTTTTCATGTTAAAATCTGCTCTTATCTCTTTTAATTATGGTCTACCTGTTTAGAAGAGGTTGGACTGTGACTGCTCACATTGCATTTTGAGTATGAACCAATTTACGTCGCTGCTAGCATTTCTCAAGTGACATCTTTATCACAATATTACTATATAACATAAACAGCTGGCATCAAGAATTACTAAGTGGTGTCTGTTGTCTCAACTAATACTTATAGGTCTACTCATTTGAACATGTACAGTATGACTGTCTCAACGCTTACCTGATAATCAAGCTGTTAAGGCTGACCTGTGGAGTTTCTGGTAAACAACCAAGTTATGTTTACGTTCAGCTTTAAAAAAAACGAAGGTCTGCACACTGTAGCTCCCTTTGCAAGTGCAATTTATTGGCACATCTTTAGAGAAGTTTTCGAGCCAATGCTCTTCTTCAGTCTGAAGCGTCACAGAATGTGCGCAACCACCTTTTCATTGTTTTACGTTCAGCTTTACTCACCAAAACGCATTGTGTGTATCCTTGAGATCTTACAAACGCGACGAATGCATTTCCTTCCTCATAAAACCACTGGGAAAGCTGATTTAAAAAAAAAAAAAAAAATATTATAAAGCCAGCATTGTTAACATCCATGTTTACAAGCTTGCAGTCTTTTCCTTCCCTGTCTTTGCTGGTGCATTGCTGCATATCTTATCACCACCTGTTGATCAGTGGAATACCGTTACACCATTGGTAGGACTGTGTATCACCTGCAAAACGATCCATTGCGCTACTAGAGGTCTAAAACGCCACATGGAATCTTTTAATCTGCATCTGTTGTGTTGTATTTACATGTTTATGTGTTTGTGCCTGTGTACAGGGGCAATGGTGAGGTTGAACTGGGATCCAAAGCACTGGATGACGTTCTGTATCGGGCCCAGCTAGAGTTGTTCCCTGAAGCTTTGTTGGTGGGTACAATTCATGTTTTTCTTCTTCTACTAGCACATCTCCTTCCTCTGTGTGAGTTTTTTGGACCTGTAGTGTGCGTGTGTTTGTGTGTGTCTGAGAGAGAGCATGCGATTTAGACGCACATGCTTGCCCGTGATTTGGATTCACGCACAGCACACTATGCTGTATTGTGTTGGTCTCTGTGTGTGTCAGAGATTGCAAGCAGAATGTAATCCCACTAGATTATTTACATGCTTTCCACTCTGCTCCGTTAAGCTCTAATCCTTGAGGCCCAGGGAGTAGAGGATTGGACCTAAGCTCACAGTATTACTACACAAGTCAAGGTGTGCTCCTCCACAACAATCAAAACACACAACCTTTGGGTTTAATAAGAATGTTATTGGGGTTTAAAAACATAAAGTAAAGAAACAGCGTTGTGGACACAAGCTGTGAACACACACACCGTAGTGAGGAAAGGGTTAATATAGCATCGTTTGTCCAGTGTGTTTATTTGAGAGTGGAACACACCTGCTATCTGAGCACAGCTCGGTGACGTGACCCACATGAGACCGAATGTGTTGCAGCCTCACAGACAAAAGAGTATTGTGATTATGATGCCCTCTACCTCATGTTACGTACGCAACTGTTACATGATCATTAGTGCCACTTGGGAACAGAGGTTATTATAGAAAGACTTGTGAAACGGTGTTATATAGAGCAAAATACAAAGCCTTTCTGTTTTTCTTATATCACTAGTCTGTGTAACTCGGTCAGTTTGTGCTAAGCTTTTAGGTTTATGCATAAATCTGGTAGAAATTGGATTGTTGATCAGATGTTATTGGTTTGGCCACATGATCTGAACTTAAGTCTTAAGAGCAAAAAATGTCTTTGATGATATCAGAAATGCTGCTCTTACTGTACAGGCATTGTGTAAAGGGCCAGTGCCTTTACACTTTTTTGCGTTATCTGCCTGAGTATGTCCTTCTTTGGGTGATGAGACAGAGAAGCTTTTATCTGTATTGTACTTGTTGTTGGACATGCTTGAATTTCAACTATGTTTTCACTGACGCATGTGCCCAACAAGCAACACTGAAAAATGAAAACATTTGTTTTTTCTAAAAACCCTTAAAGGGATAGTTTGGATGTTTTTCAAGTGGAGTTGTATGAGGTACTTATCCATAGTTAGTGTATTATCTACTGTAGGTGATGGTCGGCGTGCCCCCAGTCTGGAGAAACAAAGAGGAGTACTGACACGGGAGCAAAGCCATGCACTGCTGTGGACGGGGCCAGCAGCAAAACATATTTTAGCCAATTAAAAAAACTGAAAGTGAAAAGTGTCTAAACAGTTTGACTAAAGAGTCAAAAACTGTACAGACACTTCTCAACAGTCAACATCTGGCTGCTTTGAAGAAGGCATTGATAAGTTTCACTTTCAGTTCAGGGCTGTCTGACGGCAAGATAAAGCAGATATAGATTTTTTTATTTTTTTGGTGAGCCTTCCTTTTAGGTGTCTTAAACACGTTTTGCTGCTGGCCCTGTCCACAGCACTATATTACTTTGCTCCAGTCTTTTTCTCCAAACTGGGGGCGTGCTGACCGTCATCTACTGTAGGTAATACACTGACTATGGATAAGTACCTCATACAACCCCACTTCAAAACACCCAAACTATCCCTTTAATCTTGCAGTGTACCTTAAATATTTAGAATTGGAATATAAGCATGAGACTTGTTGCAGTAATTCATGCATCATCTTTAAAATCTTACCAATAAGATCTTTTTAAGAAATGTAATCAGCAATTTAAAAAAATGATTTAAAAGGTCGGTAAATCTCACATGTTTTACATTAATGCGTCATGAGAAGGGAATCTAAGGATGTGCATTAAGTTTGTTTGCAGTGATCGTCAATGTTTTTATAAATGAACCATGTAAAAATTGTACAGCATCTGTTCATTTGTTTTTTTCTAACTGAGGAAACAGTTTCCTCTACACTTACAGAAAACAGCTTTTTATTTTTGCATGATAAATTTGAAGTACCACTTATCATATCAGCTCCACATAACTCTGAGTCAGCAGTAATTGTTTTGGTGTCATCACTGGTTGGTCTCAATTAGCACAGCAGGTGACAAAAGTAACAGGATTACCCACCAGGTACCGTTGAATAAAACATGTTCGGTCAGTAGCTAACCTGTCAGTGAGCCAGTCCAGTTCCTCACTGGCCGACAGCCACTGGGGCAATCCTCCTGTGAAACTCTGGCATCCTCTGAGGCAGTAACGTTTATGCTTCTCTTCACCCTCAGGTGGGTAATGCCATCAAGTCGTCACTGCACGGCGCCGCACTGAAGAGCAACAACAAGGAGGGTGCACGGAGTATCCAGGTGGAGATCACACCCACCTCCTCCAGGATCTCCCGAAATGCTGTCACCTCCCTCTCTATCAGGGGACACCGCTGGAAGAGACACGGTGAGACTAAAAAGCTAAGGGAGAGAGTAGAGAGAAGAGCTCCCACACGCACTTTTTACATTTTCTGTAAACATTTTGTAATCCCATTTTTACGGGATAATAAAAAAACAAAATTGTTCGAACAAATCCACACCAAAGGAGAGAGCAAGAGATTTAGATATCTTCATTGTTCACTCGCCCTTTCACCATTCCATGTCCTACAGTCGCTGTGTACATAAGTGTTGTTGTCATCATCAGTCACTAAGCTCTTCCTCAGCTTGCTAGATAGTGCTGCCTCCTATTTATGGGCTGCTAGAATCTCCTCATTCAAAACCATGACTTCCTGTCCAATCTGTTAGGATTTGCCCTATCAACCGAAATTGACAGATAGGAGAAAACAGGAAACCAGAGAGCAGGTAGTGTATTTACAGTATAATACAGAGTTTCAGTGTGTACACTCTAGTATTGAACATGTTGTGTTTTGTGTAGTTTCAGCTTTGTGCCAAAGAAAATTGATAGTATTTAGATGTCCATAGAACAAATGAGACTTAGAATTAAGAGAGAGCCGCTCTCTTTTCCCAGAGCACAGATAAGGCAGGTAAATTACAGCCTTCAGCCAGTTTAATGAGCAGTTTTCATCTCGAGTCTTAACGCCCCCTTTTCATGTCATGGATCCTGCTCATTGGTGCCCGTATCAGAGCTGCTTGTTTATGCGGAAAGCTTTTGTTATGAGCAGATGATGGAGGAAAATACTTAAATATTAATTCATGTGCAGGGTTGAGTGTACGAAACTCGATTCCATTCAAATACTGTGTTCACGTTCATCTCCATATTGCATGTACTTTGACCATGTGTAATGTTCTGATCACTATGATTTTTGTCTTTTTATTTTTTCTGCCATTACATTGATGACCTCTGTTTGTCTTGTGTTGCTGTGGTCGTGTGTGCCTGTGCACATGGCCGTCTTTTTCATGTATGTGTGCATGATGTGTGTCCATCTGTGTGTGTGTGTGTGTGTGTGTGTGTGTGTTGTATTGTTCCGTATTGTCATGCTGCCCCCCCATGCTCCTCCTCCACCAGAGTCCCAGGAGGTGAGTGTAGACAGTGAGGCCGCAGGGGGGGGTGTGGCCATCCCCGAGATCAGTGTGACAGGCGTGAGCGGCGAGCGAATGCCCAACGGAGACTCCCTGCGGCCGCGCCAGCCCGACTGCGACCCGTCGGGCGCCGCCTCCGAGGTCAGCCTGGAACTCCGCGTTCATGACTCCGGCACGCGGGGTCAGGAGGTCAGGAGGCAGAAGTCTGTGAGGCGAATGGTGGAGAATGAGGGTTCTGGGTCGGCCTCCACAGGGAGGAGCCAGTACTAAGGTCCTGCCCCTCCTTCCCCCTGCCCCACTCCCGGGGTAACCTAGGTAACCGTGTGTGGGGGCGTGGTCTGAAAAGCTGCATGATGACTTCCCCCCTTTTACCTTTTTGCGCTGGGCTCCACCATCCTCTCTTGGCCTAATTGCACCATTCCTCTCATCTGTCTATCCAACGTCACACATTCATTTACTCTCTCCTTTGTGGCTAAAGCTTCCTCACAACGATCTCCCGCTGAGATTCCAAATTAATTATTGAAGATCTAACTGAATAACAGAACAATAACCTAATAAAAATGCATGATAATGAAAATGTGCTCGGCTGACTCGCACAATCAAGATAATGTGATGTTTTTATGTTGAGCAAAATGAGGTGGGATCCTGTTGAAAGCAGAACATCGGTTACAGTTTTTCTCAATCGCTTTGGCTCATTTTTCGAAACAGTCTTAACATCCTCTGAACTGTAAGTGTCACAACTGTTTCATTGGACATAACAACACTATTGCATGTTTGCAAAATGTCGCAACTCACCGAAAACACTTCAATCATGCTTTCATGTAAAGTCATATGCAGTGAAATGATGCCAAAAAACAAACCCTGCAACAATGAAAGAACCTGCGATAGTAAAAAAAACAACCAATTGTACCTCGTCACAGAACGTAACGCCATGTCATAGATATTTATGGAATATACATCTATATCTGACAGATTTTGATAATTGAATGGATCGTTTTGCATGTGATGGCTGAAATGATGAAATAATGTTTAGAAGTTGTGAAGACAATTTCACTGAGAGTCAACTCATCAGTTTTGATCAGCAAATTGTAGACAATTGTGCTTATTTTTTTTGCACACGTGCCAAAACATGTGCAATTTGCTTGAAGAAAATGAGAAATTCCAATCTGTTGTGAACAAAGAACTAATTGTTCAGAGATTTGAGCTTATTGTTTTGAAAAAAAAGAATTCTCATTTAAGAATTGAGCCAAAGCGAATGAAAGAAAAACTGTTAAAAGTAGTTTTATGAACACGTGTCAATAGATAAGATATAAATACTGTAGATATAAAGCTGTAAACTCTTTTGCTTGCTGTATCTCGTTTAGTAAAAGTCACTCTAAAGCCTGAGGTCAGTTCGCTGATAACAAAAAGGCCTAGATGACCTTGAATCATAATGCCCAGATATCATCTGTTAGCTGTGCCAGTGTCAGGAGATTGCACACTTACAATGTTGTTTAGAGGTCTAACTCCTGTTTTTTTTTTTTACTGGAGAGATCAGTAAGCTTTTGCGTCTCTTATAGCACGCCTCGACACATTACTCCTGGGTTGCACCTGGACACAGATTACTTCCTTCTGACTGGTAGCTAGGAGCTGTGGACAGATACGCAGGTCTTGAGTTATTCGAAGCAAAAGCTGCTCTAAATGTTAAATCTGGATTTGAATGTGATGACTCCTAAATCTGACCATGGAAGATCTTAACAGGACCTGCATATCTGTCTGATTACCAGCTGTTTACAGGTGTTCTGTTACAGTGATAGCATCAGATCAAAAGTGTGTATTTGTGCCTTGCAAGAAAGCAGGACAGGTGTTTATGTATGTCTGTAGAGTTAGTGAAGACATGCATTCAGGGTTCTGTTTGCCTTCCTCTGCTCTCCCTCTGTGGTCTTTCCTAGGCTTATGCTCTTAGTCCTCTCCTGCCTTTGGGACAAAACGTGCACTCCTCCGCCAATAAACCACTCACTGTTGTCTCACAGTGCTGCTGGTTAAACTAACCTGTGTGCTGGGCTGGACTGAACTTGCATTGTCTCATGTCAGGTGGCGAGATGTCCCTGTTAGCTGAGGTTACAGTGTGAAGGCGCCACCTGCTGGACAGTGTTAGAGCTCCTCTGTCATGCAGCCCCTCATGCAAAGCATTGAATATTGTTTTTAGACCATGTTGATTGGATCAGACGGGCTGGATGACAGATGAGGTGGTTGTGTTTTCCTTTCCCGTTTTTCATTTCAGTGCTTGTTTTGTCTCCCTCTGACTCTCACAGACGCAGTGGATCTGGGTTCCCCGGACGAGCTGATGGATATTTCAGAGGTGGATGAAGGGGTGTGGCCAAGCGGGGTGGGGCCGGACATGACCCCGCCCACCATCACTATTAGCAACAGCGTCACCACGTTGAACCTGGGGGCCAAGGCCATGAAGAAGTGTCGGCTCGGCGGGCGCACCAGCAAGGACAAGGACAAGGACAAGGAGGCGGGCCCTCTAACAACGGGCCGGGCCGCCAGCGAGAACGCAGAGCTCTCCGTCAAGCGACTGACACTCACTTCCAGCCAATCGGTGCCCAAGGCGGGAGCTCTCACCAGCCTGACGCGCACCGCCAGTGCCGTCTTCTCCCGCTCCTTCGAGCAGGTGGCCAGCGGCATCGCCGCCACTCCCTCCAGCAACCACACCGCCTCTGAAGTTGGCCGCTATTCATGCAGCCTGCAGGAGGACGGGCTGGGGTACTTGAGTCCCACGCCAAACCACACGCAACGCTCTCCCAGCATTAGCGTGCACCTTAGCTCTGACCTTTGAACCCTTTTTGAACCCTTTGTGAACCCTCGCCTCTTATCCTGTGACCCTGTACCTGTGACCTGGAACTCCAAGCCATGCCAACCGCAACGGACCACAAACACATGAACAAACACTCCCGCTGGGTCCCTTGTCGCTCCATTTTAACGTCTTTGATTCTCTGTGCCGCCCTGCTCCCCTCTGGGCCTGATGGAGGCGGGACGTCGTGGGATATGACTTCCAGCTTCACTGATTTTTAGTAGTGCGCTGTTGCCGTGAAGTCGTGCCAGGACAAAACTGCACTCCGTCGCAGAGTCTGTAAATGGGTGCACTTAAAACTTATTACTAAAAAACTGTGTGGAAAAGTATTTGGAAAGTATTTTAATCGGCATTTGTTGCCCTGCATGGCTTTTCCATACATCCATCCTGACCTTGCCCGGGTTCGTCAGAGGGCAGATGTTGAGTACGTGTGAGCATGCTTGAGTATGTGTGTTTACTGTATGTGTGTATGTACAATTGTTTTTAGAATAAAGGCTGCTGATCGATACAATGAACAAGGTATAATTCTCCAGGTTGAAACAAATGTTTCTACTACTTTTTAAAAAATAATAGATCCCTTCCCATAGCAATACAAAATCTCTCCTATTGAGTGTTTTCCATCTTTTGGGATGATTATATAAACACCTTCATTCTTCCTTTGTCAGTTTCAGCTGTGCTCCTTTTTAAAGAAAATCTGCATTCTTCCCTAACACGTCAGACAAACGACCACTAAATAATCAACCAGTATGAATTCTTTATGTTTACAATCGCACAGTGTTGTCATCATGATGGAGAAGCAATATTTGTGTACTTCCCTCTCGCTCCTCTAGCACCTTCCTGAATTGCCGTTTATTCGATGGCAAAAATAAAACTCCAACTTCTGTTGATTTTGATTTTGGGAACAATGATTTAAATATTGAATTTTTGCACTTGAAAGAGCAAACGAGTTGTGTATTCAACTTTGGTATTTTCTTATGATGAACAAGAGAGGTTTGACTCTCAACTGTGGTATTTTCCTGTGAGAGAGATGTGCTTTGTTGCTCCGTACGGATTTCTACCACACAGACATGAAGTCCACCTACTTGCACAGAGGTAAACAAATCTGATTCTAAAGATGTTAAAACTCGACCAAAATTGTAACTGAACCTTTTCCTGTGGGAAGAAGGTGTGTTGGGGCAACAAGGCATCTTTCCTCTTCTCTGATCCACCCACCACTCCAGCTGTTTGTAGTACTTTGGTGATGTGTTTCCTGTGTCCCTCCTTGTTGTTCACATCATCATCATCACGTCACGAGACATGGTGATATTCTCTTGTACCAAAAAAGGATTTAAACTCCACCCATCTGCTACATTCGATGTCCTAAATTAAGCTGCCCCTACCCTCAAGCAAAAGTGTGTTCTGTCGTCTGTGTACTAGAGCCGTCGAGTGTCCATACCTTGGTGGGACAGTAACAATCATCGTGTTTCTGTATGTGGGTTTACAGAATGAGAATGGGTTGTACATCATACTGTTGTACTGCAGTTGGTTTATATTGGCCTTTCTATGTCTGAAGATAACTCACTGCTACAAATTTCTGGGAATAAAGTGTTTCTATATTTCACTCCTGTGCTCATATTTCTGTCTCTGATGGAAAGCATCGTCAAACATTACAAAGATAAATTCAGAATCCACTTCAAAACATACAATTCTGTTTTTTAGCATTTTTTTATATAGGCTGTAAGTACATGCAACTAGACGGCTGTTAAACACTACTGCTTGAGAAAGGTGTTGTTAAAGGGACTGTTTGTAACTTCTTACACGTATAAATCACCCGGGTCGGTGTCCCATGCGTGCTCGCGTGTGGCTATGCTGTTCAGACAAGACTCCAACACAAACTACACGGAAGTACCAAAACCGCAAAGTTATATCTAGTGAAGCCCGTCTTGCAAAACAGTGGTGGCCACGATTGGAGTACGCGGGGGAGACCGTAGCTCTGCTGTACTCTGCTCCTCTGCCTGCCTTCACTCAGCTCGCTCCACCTCACGTGCATGTGCGCACACTACACACTGCAGAAGACTTCGTAGCTCTGAGAATATCTAGTGAATGTACAGTGATAACTGCTGCAGCTCCTCCAGACCAACAGAGGTTTTCTGTGTCTTGTGAAGCAGCGAAAAAACATTATCGTCTCCGACCGGGTGCTGGTGTCTCGGGAGGCTGAGGCGGGAAAAGCCAACACTAGGATCAGCATTGATTCATGGAGAGACCTTCGTCTGGTCAGCTAACATTACTGCCAAGCAGGTGAAATATAAAGTGATATTGTGGTTTTAGCTGACGTGTGTCGTCTCACTGTTTTGAGCGATGCTCGTTCATGTCTATGTAGAGTGAGCACAAGCTCGAGCGCGACGCTGACTTTCGTTGACTTAACGGCCACAGTTGTTAACGGCCGCTGTTAACAAGCATTTCTGATTCTTACAAACAGTCCCTTTAAGTAGTTTTGTTGAAATAGTGATAGAGGCTTAGTTGCACTTCTGGAAGAAGTTCTCGGATATTTTAGTTAAGTAAAAGTAATACCACAGTGTAGAAATACTCTTACAAGTAAAAGTCCTGCATTCAAAATCTTACTTAAAGTGGCAGTAGGCAGTATATTTTTGGCATCATTGGGCACAAATTCCATAATAACCTTTCAGCGGGTGGAACTTTATTTTAATTTAATTCAATTAATTTGAGTAAATATTAGTTTATATATAATTAATATATTAATAAATTATATAATTTTAATTGCAAAGATGCTTTTGTACAACAGCAATGTAAAGTCCATTCTGCTATATGGCTCAGAGAGTTGGCGAGTGATCAAAACCGATATAAGGATAGTGGAAGTTTTTCACAGTGGATGCCTCAGATGAATATGCCAGATCTTTTGGCCAAACAAAATCTCCAACCACTAAATGTACAAAAAAAACGGTAGCCGGAGCATCATCGAGGAAATTACACACAGACGTCTGAGATGGCTAGGCCATGTTCTGAGAATGGAGCAGGACCGGATCCCGAGAGATGCCTTAAGATGGACACCACCAGGCAAAAGAAAACCCGGGAGGCCCAAATCCACCTGGCGCAGAACTGTGACACAGGAGCTGGACAAGATGAACCTGTCATGGGGAGAGACCCAACATGCTGCCAAGGACCAAATGCAATGAAGAGAGCTCATTGAAGCCTTATGTCCCATAGGGGATGAAGAGGAGTGAGTGAGTGATAATTTTAATTATTTATTGATTTGATTTGATTTGATTTGATTTGATTTGATTTGATTATTTATTTATTTTATTTATTTTATTTATTTTATTAAATTCAATATGTGACCTGTAGCAGACGTGCAGTTAACACCTCTGTCCACCAGATGGCGACCTATGAAAGATTTGACGAAGTCAGTTAACATCCGGTCATTCTACGTCACTTCCTCTTCCCTGTCCTTGGTGTGTTGCTGCTTCCATCCTCTCTGTTCGGGATAAAACAACACATGGCTGCTAAACTGAGCAAAGAGACCAAACAGCGGCTGCAGCAGCTGTTCCAGTGCGGCCAGTTTGTCATCAGATGGGGTTTCATCCCGACCGTGTTGTACCTCGGTCAGTATCAGTATATAGTAGTAGACATGCTAACCAAAGCTAGTTAGCTTAGCTTTAGCTTAGCTTTAGCACACTAGCCTTCCACCATGAGTTAGATTAATGTGTTTTTCAGGGTGGGTTTGTAGCAATAAGTTTGAATGAATATATCTAGTGAATAGTATACTTTAGTAGAAACAACTTACAGAAAGAATAAGACAACGTTTCCTGTCCCCAAATTTAGTTTAATTGGTAATAAATTAGCTAGCTAATTGGTTCTGTAGCAGTCATATAACGTTATAATAACAATAATAATAATAATAATACATTTAATCTATATAGCTTCTTTCTAAAAACTCAAAGACACTTTATATAGATAAAAAGATCATAAAAAAAGATATAAAACACAATAGTAATTACACATTAAAAGCATTTGTGGCTTACAAATAGGTAAAGTTAGTAGACTTTAAAGTCCCCCCTCTGGAGAAGTAGCATGTAATATATAATAGATAATGGTGTGTATAAGTGAAAGTCATGTTTATGTGGGTGAACTGCTGAATCAATGCAGGGAATATGATGAAACTGTCCATGATCTACTCATGTAAGGCAAGGCAAGGCAGCTTTATTTGTATAGCACATTTCAGCAACAGGGCAATTCAAAGTGCTTTACATAAACATTCAAGAACATTGCGACAAAGAACAAAAGAACATTAAGACATAATTAAAACAGTTATAAAACATTAAAGATTAGAAAATAAAAACAAGCTAAAAATAAAAGCTGGGATAGAAGCTAAAATAGAGTATAACACACAAGAGTTAAAGCTGTAGTGCAGTATAAGATCATTGTCTGGTTTAATAAAAGGCAGCAGCAGCAGCAAACAGGAAAGTTTTAAACTTTGATTTAAAAGAACTCAGAGTTGGAGTTGGTCCTGCAGGTTTCTGGGAGCTTGTTCCAGATATTTGGTGTTTGCATGTTTAGTTGTGACTCTGGGGACACTAAGCAGACCTGATCCAGATGACATGAGAGGTCTGGATGCTTCATAACATAGCAGAAGATCAGAATTATATTTTGGCCCTAAACCATTTAGTGCTTTGTAAACCAGCAGGAGTATTTTGAAATCAATTCTCTGAGAGACAGGGAGCCAGTGTAGAGACCTCAGAACTGGACTGATATGATCCACTTTCTTGGTCTTAGTGAGGACTCCAGCAGCAGGTTCTGAATCAGCTGCAGCTGTCTGATCGACTTTTTTGGAAGACCAGTAAAGACGCCGTTACAGTAGTCAAGTCAGCTGAAGATAAATGCATGGACTCGTTTTTCCAAATCCTGCTGAGACATCAGTCCTATAATTCTTGGTATATTCTTCAGGTGATAGAAGGCTGTCTTTGTAATTGTCTTAACCGTCTTTAAACAAACTATGGCACCCTTAACCGGTTAATATTAGATATAAGACTATAAGAATACTAGCATGGGAGAGAGGGAGAGCTATTTTACAATTATCTTCTCTATGACGGGTAGAGGATTGTGCAAGTTCCCCATCTGTTTGGATAAAAAAAAAAAATCAAACTGTTGACCTTGAAGGACCAGTTGGGCTTAGAGGAACAGTTTTAAACCAAGACATGCTTGTGTGTGTATATGTATTTTAGTGTCTAATGTCTGTGGCACTAAAATACCTGGTTGTGGTTTTCGGTGTAAAGATGAGGAAGTTGAGAATTTGCATGTGTGACCTCACAGCCGGTGGAGTTGCCCCCTGGGAATGAATCTTCTCTGACTTCAGCATATTGGAAACACCAACGCTGATGTAATACTTTCTCCAATCTTGTTTTTTCCTCCCTTTCTCACTTTCTCGTTTACTTCATAAGGACAGAATTTTCTTAAATTGAACATGTCAGTTCTTGCTCTTGTGTTACCACCATCTGAATAACGCTGCATATTTCAGGCAATCGTGATCCGATGGCGTTGAAACAACTCAATTAGATGATTATCAATCACTGTTAAAAGGTGATTGATTTGTAAGCTAAAAACTAACTTTTGGAGGTTTTAGCTTTTCTGATGTGAGGATTTGAAGGTTTAAATGAACTAAGGCTGGGCAACAGATCAATATTATATTGATATGATGATATGAGACTAGATATCGTCCTAGATTTTAGATATCGTAATATGATAATATGGTGTAAGTGTTGTCTTTTACTGGTTTTAAAGGCTGCATTACACTAAAGTGATGTACTTTTTTGAACTTACCAGACTGTTTTAGCTGTTCTGTTATTTGCCTTTACCCACTTAGTCATTATATCCACATTACTGATGATTATTTATCAAAAATCTCATTGTCTAAATATTTTGTGAAAGGATCAATGGTCAATCCTACAATATTGTTGAATTATCAATACTGAGGTATTTGGTCAAAAATAAAATTATATTGGATTTTCGCCCAGCCCTAAAATGAACCCCCTTATGAGTTTTTTAACAGTTTCTCAGACACATCAGCCTCTGCTCTGGGCGATGGGAATCCTTTCCTTTCCCCAATAGAAACATCAGTTGTAGCCTTAGATTTAGGGCATGGTAAGGTGAGGTTATATTTAGTCTTCTAGGAAGCTCTCTAGTCTTTTTCTCAAGAATCGGTTGCATCATAGTTGACTATGTCAATGACGTATAAATGAAGCTAGAAAAAGTGTAAGGGAAATGAGTACGTTTTCCTTTCTGTGTATGAGTGAGGCGGAGGCCGTGAGTCAGATGTACTGCTTACTACTGGGGGGAGTAGCTCTTTCACCATATTCCACAAAAACGAAATCTGCAAGACCTCGTGATGTCAGAGCTCTCTGATGCAATGATGCTGTTTATCAATCTGGGCTGTTCTGCAGGCATGAATTATAATCTGCTGACAAACTCTAATGACTCAGTGAAACACTTGATCGATTGGTTAACATATACAACTAACTGTAAGGGGAGATTTTTGCTGTATCACTTTTTAAGTGCATGGATGCAAATTGAATTGTTAAAATGTATGTTATTCCAAGCTATGGGCCATACTATATAGTCTATATGCCAGTTTATTTTCTATACTGGCTACTTACAACTACTTGTCATAATATTTTTGGATGAACCAGAATCTGTTTTTACTGTGTGTCACATTTTTGGGCACTTTTCTAAACCAGTATGCTTCATTTCTTCTTTATGGTTTTGATTAACAGGTTTCAAACGAGGAGCGGATCCAGGAATGCCTGAACCGACGGTCTTGAGGTAAGGACAGATTGGTGTGAGATTTGTGCTTCCTGTCAAATCACGTACTGTATGTGGTTTCAGAATCAGCAAACTGAACGGTGGGAAAATGTGACGGTAAAAGGGAGTTTTCACAACTGTGCACCACAGGGAGGGACGTACTTTCTTTAGTTGTGGAATAGTCGGGCTAACCGTCAACTAGTCCTACAAATTGTTGTAATAACTGACAGCAAAGTGAAATCTGTAGTTCTTCATGTTGCGGTATATGTATTAACGTGGAGACTGATTTAAAAGCCTGATGATATTTATTGATATAATTTGTCTTATCAAGATGGTTGCTATTTTCGGTCTGTTATTTTTAGTTTACATAGACAAACAAAACACACACAAACTTCTTTCCTCCTTTACCCAAAGTCCCCAACTCAATTTAATTGCCAAAAAAAGATAAGAAATGAAAACAAATAATTACACAAAGCCAGAGAAAACACTGGATATAATACAATCCAGTCATCATCCCTCAGCAGCCAGAACCATAGGCTACTCTGCTGACATACAACTACATTCAGTGTTGTAATAACATCAGACAATAACAACAAGAACCTGTGTCTCAACACAAATATGTATACAGTTGCAAAGTGCATCATGAGATGTGAAAAAGGAGTCCATAATCTTACAAGAACCTTCAGTTTCTCCTCCTGCTATGTACATATTGAGGTTTATGTCTTTGAATATCTTTCCATATTGAATGAATTGCACATTAGGCTTCGTAATAAACAAATACCAACTAGTTTCCATTTCCGTCTTTTGACTGAAAGACTTTCTTGATAATTAGGGCTGTTATGGTTCGTGTATACGTACCAAACTGTCACTGTACGGTGCATACAGCCGCACACAGAATACACAGTATTGATGAATCATGCACGTAATGTGGAATGAAAGTTCACAAGTGCAGGTTCTTCCCGGAAATATTTTTAGCCGTTGGCAACAAATGCTGAGCACAAGCGGATTGGCATGTGAGTCAGTCACAGTATAGCAAGTGCAAATGAAACTTCGGAGATGGAAGTTCCATCGGCTACAACAGCAACGAAAAGAGAGTTGTGTATAAGACAAAGACGGTGTGTCGGCATCGCTCCACCGTTGTAGGGGATGTGAATGGAAACACATCGGACATGCTAACGCACATTTGGTGGCATCATCCAGATGTGTCGATGTAGGGATGCATCGATCCGACTTATTCAGTCCCGATAGTGATACCCGGGCTTTGGGTATCCACAGATACCGAGTACTGATCCGATACCAGTGTTTAATTAATTAGCTGTATGCCTCACTGTGAGGAAGTGACTGAGCTCATTCTTTTATGTGTAAGGCTTGACTTAAACATCGCTTTCCTAAGTTTGTAAAACAAAATATAACAAATAAAAACATTGATATAAATTTACTGAATTGTTATTTATTATTAAAATAATAAATCGTACACCAACAACTTTTATTAACAGGAATTACAATTCAAATGTAAACCTTTTTAATGCAGCAACAAATTGGTCAAAACCTAAACAGCAGTTCAAATTCCAGTATAGAATGTATATCGTATAGAAACATCGAATTGAATTGAATAGATCGGCTCGATTGTTGCGATACCCGATCCGGCTATATGAGTCTGTATCGGCCCGATATCCGATTCGGTATCGGTGCATCTCTACCGGAAAGATAAATGTTTGGGTGCTATGTATTTTATTCTATGTATTTTGGTATTTTCAATTTCATAACATAAAAGATGCTTTTCAGTTTTATAGCCTATTACGACCTGTTGCCATTTAGGAAAGTGTTCGCACAGTGTAATACAGAAGTGTTTGATATGTTCCTTGTTTTTATAATGAAAATAGTTTAACCAAATCGTATTCATCTGTACCGAACCGTGACTTTTGTGTACCGTTGCACCCCTTGCTGATAATGAAAGAAATAAGTTTTGAATTCCTCTCCTAAACACTCTGAGCACCTGCAAATCCTGAGCATCCATTTATCTAGATGTTTGCTATTTTTAGCTGTAGTAAGCTAAAGATGATGAATTTAATGTTTTACAATTAGTAACTGGAAATTAAATTAATGATGATCAATTTTTCAGTGATAATACATCGGCACTCGGGCTCTGTAAGTGACCTGTGGAGTTTCAGGAGTCTAGTTGAACCTTTATTTTTCTTCTCTGTAGTTTGCTATGGGGCTAAGGAACATCTCCACACAGCCGGCCGCCTCCCGTCATCGAGACCATGTGACCCACCTGTCATTGGAAATCCAGGATATTGACATTCTTTTTCTCTTCCCTCTCCATAAATCACACTGTCCAAAGTCTGAGGAGTCATGAATAAATGTTACATGCAGCCATGCACGTAACATTTACATATACAGTAGATGTACGGAGCGTGTCGGCTACATGGATAGAAGATATTTGGATTAACAAGCTGGAATCAAGACTTCGTCCTTGAAAATATGTAGTGTTGGCTGGACTATCTGTCGGTGTTTTGTTGGGAATATGTGACAGCGATGTTTGGATTCATTCCATGTTTTTGCTCTTTTTATTAAAGATTTAATTTAAGATTTCTGAGAATAAATCCACAATGAAATGTCACTCTTGTCTTTATTACCAGGAGTCATGTCAATGCTTAATCTCAAAACAACCAAAGCTGGGTCTTGATTTGTAGAAATTAGTTGAAAAAATTATAAAAATTATGTATAAAAATTCAGAGTATGATTGATCGTGTTTTAAGTTTGGAAATCCAACACAGAACAACATTCATTTCTGATTCATAAATCACTGCTGATAACAGGTTTTGGTTTCATCTGTTTTTACAGTTTATTTTCCAGATTCCAACGGAACACACTTACGTAACGAGACTGATCAAAATCTGCAAATGACGTTTATGGAAAAAACAGTTTCAAAATGTGTTGCAACCCTGAAATGACATGAAATGTGTTAAGTGCTGGAATGAAGAAACTTATTTCTTATCTAAACAGATGATTTTTTATTTTTATTTCTGCACACGTACAGAATATTTCCTCCAGTCATTTTATTGTGTCATGTGCGTTCAAAACACGTTCACAGCATTCTAATTAATTCAACAACAAAATTCAGTTTAATAATAGTTTTAAATAAATAATTAACTAAAAATAAAATCTTTATGAAAATAGATTCAACAATTATTGGTTTTCATAACGTGTACTCATAAAAAGTAATGCAGTCCTAACGATGCTGCTCAAGTAATATCTTTACAATCAAACTACTGATGCAAATTGCATTTTTAGTGCAAGAAACCCACAATCATGGATTTTCCTATGACTAATAAATAACACTTTTCATTAAGTATAAATAGGTTAAATAAGTTGCGCAATGGTGGGCGATTCGATCCCTGAGGCCATCAAGATATACACAATCGTAGACGTACAGTTAGTGCACTCAGAGCGTGCACTTTCACCATTTCCCCCTTAAAAACACAACAGCAGCAGCGTTACCACCCACTTTTCCCTGAGCTATTCCTTCATAACTGGTTGATAGTGCTCCCATCTTTTAACTTTGGGATATAGAAACTGATGGTTGGCGTGCTCCCGCTGGCCATACTTCCTCTGGTCTTCTCCCTTTTAGAGATCGCTCTTTTGCTGTCGATGAGGAAGAAGTGGAGCTTGCGCAGGATGCTGTGTGCCGTCATCCTCCTCTGGAAAGTGTCGGAGTTGTCGAGGTCCTTCAGCAGCTGCGTCTCCTGGCTGCTGGTCGGTGCCGTGACCTGTTCAGGGTTCCTCATCTGTGGGGCAGAAGTGACAGTGGTAGGCTATAACATGACTAAAGTGACAGTGGTAGGCTATAACATGACTAAGCAGTGCTGTATCATAATTAGGGATGCACCAATCCAACTAATACATTGATATAAATTTAGTGAATTTACATCAGCCCTATTGTCATAAACCCAGGATATAATCCAGTTCATTACAAAGTAATTTACAATAAAACACGATCAAAACTGGAAACATTTACGCAAACAAAATTAAAAGCAGGGCAAATACCTTTTTATTAAATTATCTATAACCAGCGGTGGAATGTTACTTATTACTTATTTACTCAATTACTGAATTTTTTGAGGTACTTTACTTGAGTATTTCCATTTTGTGTTACTAGTTACTTTGCAGATTACACACAAAACTCACAAAAGTTTATACAATACTAAATAGGGCTGCAACTAACGATTATTTTCATTGTTGATTATTTTTTTCGATTAGTTGTTTGGTCTATACAATGTCAAAAAATGGTGAAAAATGTCAATCAGTGTTTCTCAAAGCCCAAGATGACGTCCTCAAACGTCTTGTTTTGTCCACAACTCAAAGATATTCAGTTTACTGTCATAGAGGAGTAAAGAAACCAGAAAATATTCACATTTAAGAAGCTGGAATCAGAGAAATTTAAAAAAAAATTTCTTAAATAATGACCCAAACCGATTAATTATCAAAATAGTTGGCGATTAATTTAATAGTTGACAACTAATCGATTAATCGTTGAAGCTCTAATACAAAGCACTGCCATTGTTAAACTACCCAACAGTGTAGAAAGTAGGTAAAATATGCTGTACAGTAGCTCAACCATGACCAGCCACAACAGTAAAACACAACTCACACATTAATGCATCTGTAACAATAATGCAACACAGGCAGGAAGCATTCTGCTCAATAATGAGTACTTGAGTAACATTTTTAGAGCTGCAACGATTAATCGGTTTGTTGTCAAACATTAAATTAATCGCCAACTATTTTGATAATCAATGTGAGTAAATGTTCAAGAAAAAAAAAGTCTGAATTCTCTGATTCCAGCTTCTTAAATGTGAATATTTTCTGCTTTCTTTACTCCTCTATGACAGTAAACTGAATATCTTTGAGTTGTGGACAAAACAAGACATTTGAGGACGTCATCTTGATCGTCATTTTTCACCATTTTCTGACATTTTATAGACCAAACAACTAATCAACAGAAACAATCGACACTGAAAATAATCGTTAGTTCCAGCCCTAAAATGTTGCTAATTTTACTTCTTCCATCACTGGCAATAGCAAAGATGTTGAACAAGTGAACCAGATGAAAAGCAATTCCATAAAGACAATGGCAGGGCTGATGTCAAGGCCAACACAGTGTATTAACACAGCTACAAACTGAAAAAAAGACAGAAAGAGGAGTATGCATCTCAGACCCTTACCTTTTCTTTGATGAGGTTGATCAGGATGCTGATGTAGTACCTGGCCTGTGAGCGGATGGAGCTGCTGGGGTATTCCTTCTCCACATGCTTGAGAAGAACCGTGTAAACCAGCAGGCCTTGTGCCAACCTGTGGAGACAAGCCTCCTGGAGAGAGAGGAAAGAAGAATCAGCTTCAACCCATCATCGCCCTGTTTCTTCTATCAGTGTAACAGGAGACTACACCGTACCTTGCTGAAGTTGGAGGGAGGACAGTCTGCTGGAAGTGAGGAGATCCTGTAGTGCTCCAGAAAAATATATTCCACCTCATTTTGGAATTCGTTTTCAAACTGATAAGAAGGGAAATGATGATGAAAGAAAAAATGATGGAGGTCAGGAGTGCAGTTTACTTTACACATGCAGAAGTGACAGAGGTAAGCTATAACATGACTAAAGTGACAGTGGGAGGCTATAACATGGCTAAGCAGTGCTGCATCATAATTAGGGATGCACCAATCCAACTTTTTCAGTCCCGATAGCGATACCTGGGCTTTTGGTGTCAGCCGATACCGAGTATCGATTCGATACCAGTGTTTAATTAATAAGCTGTATGCCTCACTGTGTGGAAGTGGCTGGGATCATTCTTATATGTGTAAGGCAACATCAGGCTTTACTTAAACATTGTTTTCTTAATTTTGTAAAACAAAATGTAACATAAATACATAAATATAAATTTAGTGAATTTACATCGGCCTTATTGTCACCAATATCCGATCCAACTATTTGAGTCAGTATCGGCTCGAGATCTGATCCGGTATCGGTATCGGTGCATCCCCAATCATAATAATAATAAACACAGGATATAATCCAGTTCATTACTAAGCAATTTACAATAAAACATGATCAAAGCTGGAAATATTTACGCAAACCAATATCGGATCCAACTATTTGAGTCAGTATCGGCCCGATATCCGATCCGGTATCGGTATCGGTGCATCCCTAATCATAAGGTCAGGAGTGCAGTTTACTTTACACATGCAGATAAAGTGAGAAACCAAGTCAGCCCATTCTAACTGGAAATATGACTCAGTAAAAACTTGATAAGGACGTCACTGGAAACTGGAAACATCCCAGTGGAGATAAAGCTCTTACCTCCTGCTGGTGGCGTTTGGTTGCATCGATGACTATGTCCCAGTACCGAGAGGAGCTCAGCAGGTCGGAGGGCCACACCTCCTCCTCACCTGAGGGATCACCTGACACCGGGCTGTCAGTGGGCAAGTCTTCAACCGGAGCACCGGGAGCACACCGCAGCAGAGCCGCCAGCATCACCGCCAGCATCACCGCAGAGAGCCAGGACGAGTCTGAATGAATGAATAAATGAATGAATGTTTATTTGTTTATTTGTTTTGCACAATTTAAGACTATACAACATAACAAAAATGAATAATATACAAAAAAAAAAAAACACTGGGCTTATCTGAAGCCTCCACCTTTAAAGACAAGATTAATATAAAGAAATAATATGACTACATAATAGTGATAACAAACAATTAGGACAAGATATATATAATAACAACAATAACAATACAGTAAGCAGACTGAGGGACAGTTTTTTCCCCCAGGCCATCAGACTTTTAAACAGATAATTCATACGACACCTTCTCACACAAAAATATATCTTATACTGTATATACTGTATATGTTCTTAATGTACATGTTCTTAATATGTCCTTGTACAATTATAAAAGTATTTCCTTTTATAATTGTATTGTAAATGTTATATAACTTATTATTTTAATGGAGCTTCCCAGCAAAAAGTATTTCACACGTTTGTACCTGTATAACCAGCGTGACAATAAACATCTTGAATCTTGAATAAATATATCAAAAAAGACAAGTGTGTGTGTATGTGAGTGTGTGTTGTGTGGAAGTGTTTGCATGGTTAGTGTTTGTGAGGAGGATATTGATTTAAACATCTATAAAGACTTCATGGATATCATAACCAAACAACATCGTGAGTGGGAAAAAATAAAAAAACATAAAACAGATACATGGACAAAATTGGGAAAAGCAATCACAAGTCAGCAATTAAATTAAATGACCCTTTAAGCGACTTTTGAAACACTTGACAGATGAACAGTTTATTGATAGATGTGAAAAGCTACTCTATAATTTGGTTCCCCTAAATCTTATCGAAAATTGGGGAATTTAGGAGGATGAAGATCTAGAGATTGACAGGTTGAGTAAGAATGGACCTGAGAATTTGACCATCACCAGAAAGTATCTTATAAATAAAAACACATATTTGAGAAATATTGCTATCATAAATAGCAAGAATGTGGAGTTCCTTAAATAGAGGAGCAAGAGGAGATGTGTCACCCTGATCGAGGTGCAATCCTCACAAAACGTTTTTGGGGAACTAAAATATTTATGAAGGTTTGTAAGAAAAGTACTCGCCCAAACTATATTACAATATGAAAGATAGGGATAAATTAGACTATAATCTAGAGTAATAATAAAGAGCGTGAATGAATGAATGAATGAATGAATGAATGAATGAGAAAGAGGAAGAAGCGTGCGCACCACAGGATGCCAATTACTTACTGAGATGAGAGGGCATGTTGAGCTGCTGCTGGAAGAAGCACTTGTTGAGTTTCCACTGATGCTGCTGCTGCAGAGGAGGTGTCCAGAGGGCTGTCCAGAGGGCCAGAAGGAGTTGCCTTGTCTCTGCGATGTCTCTGTCATTTTATATTCTTCAGACTGGAGGAATTTCCCAATAACTTTCCTCCCCATGCAGGCACGGAATTATTAGTTTGCGTCAAGCATCCGGTCCGGGCGTCCGTCAGTGGTGATCCTTGTGGAGGTGTTCATCATCATCATCATCATCATCATCATCATCATCATCACAAAGACCAGAGGGAATTCACTTTACAAGCTGCTGTGACTCTTTTCTCGCTAGTTATAATTAAAGGATGAACTGCTCATTATCAATAAGTCATTATTTAAATAACTGGAACAATAATAAAAAGGGTTTCACACACATACAAACACAAACACACACACACACACACACATACAGACAGACACACACACACACAGACACAGACACACACACAGACACACACAAAAATCCCTTTGATAATTTTAGCAAAATAATTTAAAGGGAAAGTCCACTCAAAACCATTCATTTGCATAGCAGTATTACAATAGACTTAGTGGTAAAATTTATCATAGATGAAAATAAATACCCGGTGACGAGAAGTCAAATTTTTGGTGGATTTGTAATTTCAAGCAGGGATTAGTAGCCCCTAGGCTATCCCAGTATTTACATATTACTTCCTTCCCCAATATTCGCAACACTGGTGTAATGCAAGATGTTCTTCCCCTCGCATGACCAAATTATCAATATCTGTCACATACAAATATGTATTATTATAATTATTATGATTCTTGTAATGGTTCTGTGGAATATGTCCACAATTATATATTTATACAAGTTTAATTAGCGCACATGTTTTGTCTGAAATTAATGATATTTTTTTGTTATTTCTTCACATGTTCCTTTTCCAGTATTAGTCATGCTACTTGACTTTTCTATGTGCAAACTTGGAATGAAAGGACAAGGTGGTGCTTTAAAAAGACATATCCTGATCACACAGCCTGTGAGATAATGATTTCAATATGAAAACAATGATTAAAACAATCAATTATGCTTGACCTTGCCTCTGCAAAATGCTTGAAAGAATCCAATAATATTAGCAGTTTGTATATACTGTAAAAAGAAAAAGTTGTCAATCTGTAATTTGTACTTCTGTTTAAGGGTAACTTCACATTTTACATATCTACTGCTTAGCCTGTGCCAACAGTTGTATAATGTCTTCAGTGGCTCTGGAGGAGCTTTGTCAAGTCTGAAAATATTACAAGTGGCATCACTTGAGTAATGTTGGGTTTAAAGCAGCAGTAGGCAGAATATTTTTGGCATCATTGGGAAAGAAATCCATAATAACCTTTCGGCATGTTGTAATTCAAGTGTTCTGAGAAATTACTAGACTTCTGCTCCTCCTCATGGCTCTGTTTTAAGGCTTTAAAAAATCTTCCTATTGAGCGTTCCTATTGGCTGTGCTCCGGCTGGTGGGCTGGCGGTGCTTGGTATTTCCTCAACTGATCTCAACATGGCTGCCGGGTCACGAATTTTCTCATTTTACAGCTAAACAGTACACTACAAGATGATTCTGAAAACATTTGAGGCGAGAAGCCTCATAGATGTGGGTCAGTAGGGGCCTGCTACACCTACTATTAGGTTTTATCATTGATTCACATAATTGATCACCGACAGGAGTAAAAGAAGACGACAGTGACCTCTAGTGACCGTAGGAATTATGACAGATGTGAGATAACTTCTGTTGTGATTTGACGCTATGCAAAAATAAATTGAGTTGAATTGAATTGACAGGAGCAAAAGCGGAAGTCAGGCGCTGTAGTATAGACACCATGAAACTCCGTGTGGGGTGGATATCAGGAGTGAACACGGGGCTTTCACCCAGGAGACCAGGATTTGCATCCCATGTGAAACCACCAACGGTACATGTCTTTGTGTTCACAAGCGTTAGGTTTCACTTTCACTTTTGAAATGTAGTTATTTTAAGCCAAAACATGATCCATCCGTCCGTTATCTGTAACTGCTTATCCTATTCAGGGTCGTCGAGGAGCTGGAGCCGATCCCAGCTGACATTGGGCGAAGGCGGGGTACACCCTGGACAGATCGCTGACACGTAGAGACAGACAACAATTCACGCTCATATTCACACCTACGGGCAATTTAGGGTCAACACTCCAGCTCCTCGATGACCCTGAATAGGATAAGCGGTTACAGATAACGGACGGATGGATCATGTTTTGGCTTGAAATAACTACATTTCAAAAGTGAAAGTGAAACCTAACGCTTGTGAACACAAAGACATGTACCGTTGGTGGTTTCACATGGGATGCAAATCCTGGTCTCCTGGGTGAAAGCCCCGTGTTCACTCCTGATATTCACCCCACACGGAGTTTCATGGTGTCTATACTACAGCGCCTGACTTCCGCTTTTGCTCCTGTCAATTCAATTCAATGTATGTCTTTGGACTGTGGGAGGAAGCCGGAGAACCCGGAGAAAACCCTCGCTAACACGGGGAGAAAATGCAAACTCCACACAGAAGAACCCCTAAACTTAACTAAGTGGTTTTGTTGCCTAAAGCTAAAGAAGCTTATCGTTTGTTTTCAAAACGTAACGTATCATGCAGTTTTAAGAGGTGTTGCTGGAAAAAGCGGTTTAGTTACTCTTTAAGTTTCCCTTTAAAAAAATGAAAATGATGCAATTTTACAACGGCATAGTAGGCCCATAATGACCCACATTTATGACGGTTATAGCGACCGATAACGCTAATTTAATGGCCTGATAACAGTCAAATCAGGTGATCAGAGAGTTGATTGTAATATGAGATTGTTTCCAGAATTGGCGTCCTAGTTTTGGTACTTTTGTAATGTTTTCTCAGACAGATCATGTCACATCTTTCACAAAGTAAATGTGAAAGGGACACCACACGGCACAATTCTTAGCCCACTGATGTTCTCCCCATATAAATGCTTCTTTTCACTATCTCTAAAATGCATGATAACAGCCAGCCAACCATCTATCTATGATCAAAGGCTGGTTATTCTTAACCTGTGCCTCAGTTACTGGATGTTTAGTGGATTTATTTAAGCCATCCTAACACTAATTTGTTAATTTGTTCAACATTTTGAATACAGCCTCAGCTGTACGTTGTGTTAGTTCTAATTAGCAAATATGTATAACACAATACAATAACGTAGCTGTAGGCACTTACTCTTTGCGGTATGAAATCGTTAGTCCAACAACATGCAAACATTTGATTGTTGCTGCCTGAATAGAGGTCTGTATGACTACAGTACATAGCAGCTGCCAGGTACTCCTCACTCACATCCAGTTCATGTAAGTTAGACCTGGTTTTGATATGATTTATTATATCACTATCACTGTAGCCTACCATTTTTCACCACACACTGACTACTTTCCAGTAAAGTAAGCTAAGTCCACATTCTCATCTCCGTCCTTTTCCTGGAAATGCTCTCCCTGCTTTGATAAAAGACATAAATCCTAAACTGGGTTTTCATTCCTGTTACAATTCCCGTTAATTTTCACTATCATGTTGCCAATTGTTATCATGCATAAATCTAAGAATAACTCACAATGGCTTGGGTTCCCGACATGGCAATTATAGTTCTTCTTGATAACTTCTTTCTTATTAAGTTGTTCATAATCATAATAAAAAAGGATATTCTACAGGGGGGTTAGGTCATTCTGTGGAACTCGGCCGGGTTATGACGCTCATAATTTTATCAAAATATGACCCCAGTCATCTGGATATGAGCTTAGTGTTCCACAAACACATTGTTTTCTTGTAATAGCTTGAAACATAATGAAAAGGAAGAGGGGCTTGTCAAAGACTTCCCTAACTACTCACACGTACCTTTTCATTCTTCCGTAAACATTCAAAGAAAAGTCACCTTCCTCCACCGACTTTTAGTTATGTTTTGACAACTTTATGTGTGATCATTAGTGCGCTACTCCACAGGCTCTGTGAAATGCTTTGAAATATTGAATGTATTATAATTCCCCCTGCTACTATTTTTGATATGTAACTTCCCCTCTGTCTATTAGATTACTCATGGGGAATCAAACTGAAGAACTCCCAAATTGGGTTAAAAATAAGTGGTAACCTGCATACTAGTTGATGCTGTATCTGCTCTGTGGAGGATGTTGTAAGAGTGGGTTTGTGTCCACTTTTGATCGAGAAGTGTTTTGGTACTTTCGGTGGACAGTTTGAGACTTTAGAATAGCTCAGTGGTTGCCGTGTCAGAGGTTATAGGGAAGTGCCGATCCAGGACATTCTCCTCCTCCCGGCTGAAGACACTTTCAGTTTGCTTTGTGGACATTTTTAACGAATACATTTAATGCATTGAGCTGCATTCATGAATTAAATTGACTTATTGTGATAAGCCATTGTGATTATTGTGCTCAGTTCTCTTACTTGGCAAGAAAGTTCTGGTGAGCTTGAAGCTGACTCTCATTTCTGCTTTTCTATTTGAGACTAAATGAATTTATCGTCTATCACAAATAGCTACAGTATGCAAACTCTATCAACCACAGACTGAACCAGTCTCTTCTATTGAAAATGAACACTGATAAAGCAACTTTGTACTATTGTAAATTCTCAAAGGGATGGCAAAGGGATTTCACTTACATGTGCATGTGTGTGAGTAAAGTTTGCACCGTACTTCTTTACTTTGTTACTTTGCATTTTAAAAGGGGCTTAACGCTAAGCAGCTTGGAGTGAATGCATATTATGATTTACTGCATGTTTTTTCTCAGAGTGGTTCTCTCATGAAACACATAAAGAAATGTGCTCCAAACTTTTTTCCAAATTGAAAATAACTGCTATTTTTAAGATAATCAAAAAATGGAACAAATCATGAGGTTTTTTTTTTGTTTGTTTTTTTTACATTATCGTGTATTAAAAGCTTGTTATACCTTTAAACACAGCAATACAGGAGATGAGTTTCAAAGCAGTGCACAAAACAATCTCACCTTAAAGGTGCTATTGATAACACTGATAACATTCAGCCACTAGATGTCGTTTGTCAAAAAACAGTTTGTTTATTGTCATTCTACAACACAGGGTTGTGCAATGAAATGTGAGTTGTAGTCCCTTTATCACAAACTTCACTCATTGGTTTGTGGACTGCAGTTTTGAAGCCTCAAGTTCAGCATTTTGGCCTTCGCCATCTTAGTTATTTGTAACCAGAAGTGACACAAGAGAGTGGAGCAAAGTACAACTGAACACTGAAACAGACATCTTAAGGCGACCAAAAAGGTTATAATTAACTTTCATGAACTGAAAACACACTGTGAAAGGGTCAAAGCTGTAAGATGACACGGACAACTCCCAGACCGGACAATGCTGTGGTAGCGACCTGTCAATCACACGGTAGCCACACTCTAAAGCATACCCTGCTTTATGGTCTATTTGACTCTAAATGGGACCATAATTTACTAAATGGACATCATGCTGTATTGAAGAAGACTTGAAACTAGCGATTGAGTCCATAAACTTATGTTTACAATGTTTACTGAGGTAATAAATCAAGTGAGAAGTAGGGTCATTTTCTCATAGACTTCTATACAATCAGACTTCTTTTTGCAACCAGAGGAGTCGCCCCCTGCTGGATGTTAGAAAGAATGCAAGTTTAAAGCACTTCAGCACTGGCTTCACTTCTCAGACACGGAGGTTGCCCAGTGCTGTTTACGCTGCACAAGAAAAAAACAGAACAAAACAATTTTTTATGGTAGAGTACGGAGGATGAGTTGATAAGTCTCACAGCGCAGGCTCCTCATTGATGCTCGGTAGATGGATACCAATGATGTTCTGGGCGGTTTCCATCACCCGCTGCAGAGCCCTCTTGTCCTGGGCCATACACCTCCCATGATAGTTTGTAATGTTTCCAGCCAGGATGCTTTCTATTGCTCCTCTGTGTAAGTTGGCGCAGGAGTCTTGCTTTCTTAAGTTTCCTTAAGAAATACAGCTGTTTCTGAGCTTCTTTTTCACCAGGATGGAGATGTGTGATGTCAGATTCTCTGTGATATTGATTCCAAGGAACCTAAAACTGTTCACTTGCTCCACCTCAGCTCCACTGATGTAAACAGGGGTGTGTGTCTTCACCTCTTTCTTTCTAAAATCAACTATGAGCTCCTTGGTTGTGCTGGCGTTGCAGCGGGTTGTTCTCTGAGCACCACCCTGCAAGATTGGAGACTTCCTCTCTATATGAAGTCTCATTGTCGTTTGTAATCCGGCCGATGATAGTGGCGTCGTCCGCAAAAACACACCAGAGTTCTCTTCATGTCGGGGATTGCAGTTGTGGGTGTAGAGCGTGAACAGGAGGGAGCTGAGTCTGGGGTCTTTTTGTGAGGAAGTCTAACAACCAGTTACAGAGTGTGTATTGATTTTGTATTGAATGGTGAGCTGAAATGCTGACATAGGTGTTGTTATGTTTAAGATGTGTGAGGGCTGAGTGGAGGGCTGAGTGGAGGGCTGAGTGGAGACGACATCCTCTTTGGCTGTTGGCTCTGTGTGCACACTAGTGAGGGTCCAGGCATCCCTCCAGGCTTCCTCTTTAGTTTTTGTTTCAGTTCCTCTCATGCTTCCACTGAAATGTTTATGACTAATAAAGGGAGGGATCAAATTGGTTACAGTAGATATTTTTTTCATAGTTTCCTTCCAAAGACAACCACGTCTTTTTACAATTACATCCTTAGACACGGAACATCTAGTGTCAAAGTCAGTTCCTCTTTTTGTTCTTTCATTATTAATGAAACTCAAATTCAGGGGAATCTGCCCACTTTCCCTGTTCTGTTAGTTGTATGAACATTGTGCAAAAAATGATCTAACCCGTATGTTGAATGTGTAACAAATGGCAGGTTTGTTCTCAGGAGTTTGATATACAGTATAAGTAAAATAAGTTCGTTAATGAAATAAGTTCATCTTGAATTAATGTTCCAGTGTTTCCATCCATATCCAGTTTAGTACCAACATAGTCTCTAAGCTCTATTACAGTGATTCTCAAAGTGGGGTCCGTGGCACTCTGTCAGGGGGTCTGCAAAATAATTTGCTATTGTATTTTGCTGTATCATTAAAAAATGCATATCTACAGATGGGGAGCATTTGCACCAATAAAACCAGCATATTGTGTCCATTACTCCCACCCACGTTAACTTTGGGCCGATAGAAACTCTGATATGATTGTGACACACAACAAAAGGTTAATTATTTTTAAAGTTGAAACACTGAAAGTCGGCTTTAGACTGGTAAATTGAAACATCTGGATGTCTTGCTACTGTTCATTTTCTGAAAGCTTTTAAGATCAATTACTTGAAATGTAGGCTATAAATGCTGTCAAGTTGAGTCCAAATGCAATTTCAATAAAATCACCCTCTTTTTAAAGGTATATAAGTGTTATTAACATTCAATAACATTGCAAATGTCCCTTCTGTGGACTAATACATGCTTATTTTATCTTAACATGATTGAATTATGTTTCTGTTTATCGCTATGAAATAGGTCTGAAGTATTTAGGTTGAAAAGTTTTAGGAAACAAATAGTTCCAATGACATCTAAGAGTACAAATGGTAGTAAGTATATGCTTAATTTATGTTACGATTATGAGGGGGTCCTTGGAAAATGTTCTCCCCTGTAAGGGGTCCCTGGCCCAAAACAAGTTTGAGAACCCCTTCTCTACTATATGCAGTGTCACTTATATCTCATGCAATATAGTACAGTATGTCATAGTATGTACCAAAAAAACATGACACTGAGCTAACACATAATATTTCATTAAATCGCTGTGAAATAATCCTCCCAAACAATATATAAAACATTGTATAATCATATAAAAAAAAGGGGGCTTGGTGGCATGAATACAGTAAAACCTTCTATCATAATTGATGCAATTTTATTTAATGATATCATAGCATGATATTGTGCAGTACAATTTCTAGGAATTCAGTTTAGAAACCATTTATAGTAATGACAACATGGGAGTGTCTGTTTTTGGCAAATGCAGTGACTCTGACTAGACCGGACAAATCAAAGGTACTTCACCACATTGATGCAAAAATCCTGAAATTCCAGTATTACCAAACACATTGTTTTTCATGCACTGGTCAATTTTAAGATTTTGGGCTATTTTGCTTCCTTGACATGTCTTCTTTCAAAAGAAAGCATCCAAAATACACATTTTTATTCTAACACACTTTGTCGATTTGCGTCTGTTGATTTCTCCTAAATTCACCCAAAGTTAACATTAGATAATGTCTCGTTTGTATATATTTAAACATAAAATTTCAAAAAACTTACAAAAAATATTTGTCTTGATGTAAGTAATCAACGGGGAAGTTTCATGATGGTATCTATTAGTTAAAAAGAATACCCTATACACCTATAAAACTACCAAAACTAATTGATATGCAGTCAACCTTTTGGGCTTTTGGGTCCCCTCGGGTGCCCACCTTGCCTGGTTGGTAATCTAACTTTGGTCATTAGACTTGGCCAGATATGGAAATGATATAATAGAGGTACAGCCTTGAGAAGTAGCAGATGTAATGGACTGGATGTTCTGATGGACTAAATAATTACATATAAATGATCTAAGCAACAAGTTAGCCTTTTCATCAATAGAAATATTACTTTAATTCCTAATTTTTAATGAATAATAAACAAATTTGTCTTTTTATTTGGTTCCTTTTGATAATAATGCCTTTGCCTAATTAGTATGTTGTGGATGCAATGCAAAGATTATGCCATGTTATGAATGTGCACTCTTGGATGGATGGGATGGATGGCCGATTCAGATCTATCATGTCTGATCTGGACAATAAAAAAATGACGATCAGATCAGGTGCAATGATTTAAAAATATTGCAGTAGAAATATAACTTCAATTCCTAATTTTTAATGAACAATTAATGAATTTGTCTTTTTTTGGGGGTTCCTTTTGATAATACAGTTGCACATACCTTTCTGTGATTGAAAGTGGAGCTGGAGGATCCCAAAGTGTTTCCCTCAGGACCAAAACAGTACTTTTTTTCTGTTCTGTGCTCAGAGTGCGCTCTATCTATCTACCTTTTCAGATAAAAGACTCTTGAGTGCATTATGTGAGCGCTGGCTTCTCTCTAAGCTCTGTACTCCCACCTTCCCCCAGGTGTCCTCTTGTGCACTACAGTGTCTGATCCTAAGGAATTGTTCAATGCTTGCGTCACATTCCTTTGAAATCACTGGAGTATTCAAGGTTAGCACTAAACAATGTGATGGCTGAAGAGGTTACAATAAAGTCTGTGAACGTCTGTTCAGTCTGCAGTTCACCACGGCCACTGCTAGATGGCAATCACGCATCATCTATGATGACAGGAAAGGGTGACATCCTGATGCATTGGTATGAAGAGGACTGCTCTGTGCTTTTCCCACGCACTATAGCAATAATATACTGTATGACCCTCACATTGAACAGAAATGGCTTCTTGAGGGCCTCTACGGAAGTGTTTTGACTCTATTGTATAGATATGAATACATGAGTATGAATCACTGTGGGGTATGTGAAGTATTTATCATCTAATAGCTTTTTAATTGTCTCAGCAGGAATGGATCAGTATCGCACTGAAGTCCATTAAAAGTTTCTTATATTTTTTGGAAGCAAAAGTTTTAGAGTCTCATCTCATATGTTGCCCCCCCGGTTGCAGGTTCATATCAGTTTGGCTTCATACACTAAAATGCTCATGTCAGTGTTTTGCAGGCACAAACTGACCCTATATCCAGATTGGGTTACGTACTGCAGCTGCTTTTACAAGGTACGTACTGTTGCATGCAGTATGCATACAATTGGGACAAACTACTTTGTCATAACATTGCGCCTTGAACTTTGACCCTATTGCTCTTATATCCACTGTACAGAGGATTGTGGGTCAGAATAGCCAGAAAAGCACTTTGACTTGCATATTGCAAAATACATCCAGACACAGTAGGACATCCCGATATTTTTCAAGGCCTGTTGAAAGAGGGTGGGACACAGTCTTGAGCTATGGGGTGTGCATGCGCAGTGTAACTGGATCTGCGGTTGCCTAGAGACCACAAAGGCTAACAATTTAGCAAGCTAATTAGTGGGTAACATAATGCAGTAAATGCAAAGGCATAATGACAGAGGAAAAATATGATGTCCTTGGAAATATCAACAAATTCCTCAGACATATTACACAATTACGAAGAAAAATAATATCTGACTAAAATTACAAAATATTCACTTATTATGCACCGAAAAAAATAACTTCCATGGCCTCCGCCAACGCACCACAACTCGTGAACTCGGAGCTTTCAGAAACTTTACACTTATACGAGGTCGTGAATACCACAAGAGGGGGGCGTTCATGCAGACTCTTCTCGTGAACACGGTAAACACGACCCCATTTGAAGGCACCGTTAACATAACATTTGCTAATTAGCGCCAAACACAAAGTACAGCTGAGGCTGATGGGAATGTCATTTGTTTTGCAGGTACGTGGTCATAAACCAAAGTATTGGACATATTGAAATTGTGACCTGATGATGACGCCAGATGAAAAGTCATGGGATCACCATTAGGATTCATCCTCTGGGGGAGCGTTAATGTTTGTACAAAATTGAATTGTGATTCATCCAATAGTTGTTGACATATTTCAGTCTGGACCACAGTGGTGGACTGACCAGACAGCTGGTTAAAAAAGTATTTCTATAATGTCTGTCACGCACTAAAGGGCAGTGCAGTTACCGAAAAGTGCACTGAGCAATATCAGCTCTTTCATGGTGTGAGCCTTGCTTCTGTTCTTTTATACATGACCTTATCTGTCACATTGTGTTACACTTCCTTGTTCGTTTTAGTATGGCAGTCCTCTCCTCACTTTTCTTTCCCTCCAGATTCTGCTCTCAGTCTCTCCTTTCCTGTCATTTCATCGCTGCCCAGCTGGTTCCTCCTCTTTGTGCCTTTTTTCCTTAGACCACTGTGTTCTTCTCTCTCCCTTCCTTTGGCATTTCTTCTTCCTCCTCCTCCTCCTCCTCTTCTTCTTCCAATGGACAGAAGAGAGCTCCATATAGAGAGGGAGAGGAATTGTATCTCTGCTCAGTTCGCTACAGGCACTCTTCAATATTTAATCAAGAGTACATTTGTTTGAAGAGAGCTCTGAATGTGTGTGTGAGTGAGTGATAAAGAGAGATGTCTGACCGTGTGTGTGTGTGTGTGTGTGTGTGTGGATACTGTATTTGTATGCAGTAGAGAGGCGGAAGAAAGTGTGTATATTTGCGTGTGTGGTGACAGTTTTGGGATGAAAGGCTTTCTCCAGTCCTATGGTAATTGGTTTACTATCTCTCTCTCCCTGCTTCGGCCCCTCTTGTTCCTCTCCCCGCTTCCTTTCCCCATCTTTACTCCACCTCCCCTCCCCCTATAATCCATTCTTCTCCCCGTGCATCATCATGTAACCCCAGTGTACTGTATAGCACTGCGTGTGCACAACTATGTAGGGCTCATTCATTCAAATGCTCTACTATTTGATTTTGCTGTGTGTGCATATGTGACTGTATGTGTGTGTGTGTGTATGAGCGGCTGGACTCGGTGGTCCCCGGGGACCGCAGAGCAGCATATTTCATCATCCTCCAGACTCGGCACAAGAAAGCCCAAAGTCCCCTCCTCTTCTTCTGCTTCTTCAGCAGTTCAGCAGTGTTTTCCTTATTTCCTTCTTTCACTTTCAGGCGTCTGCTGGTGCTTTAAGTCTAAATACAAAATTCTGCTGCTTTCTTCAGATTTACTGGAGAGCTATTGAATTTATCCGTCATATGATGTAACTCCTAACTGAAGTCCTTTTGAAAATTAGCTTCTGGACTTCAGTGAACAAAGAGCACTGATTATCATACTTCTTCTCAGTCAATCTGACACATGAGCACTGAACGATGCCAATTCCAGGGATTATATTAAAAATGTTCAATGGCTTTGTTCATTTTAGTGCATGCAAAATCTTCAGTGGCATCTCTGGCATCATTTCCATCCTCAGAGCTGACAGTAGTTTCACGACTTCGCCTTCAGCGCTGTCCACCGAATCTCAGGCAGCTATCTGGTCTGAAAAGAACCGATGGGCTCGGGTTCTCAGTAATTGTGTTTAGCTTTCTTGTAGCACTTTGACAGATTATGGCATACATGAGATCATAAGGAATAATGGACAGGGTGACAAAAGTTTCCAAACTGGGCCCCTTATCCACACCCACAGGTTGTCTAGTTTCGTATGACACTAGTATATTCACTCTAGCTTTAAAAATGAGCCCGCTGCAGCTGCTTTTATTTGCTCGTCTGCTTAGCTCCTCACCTTTGCCACGTTCAGCTTCCTGTCATACCTGGTGCTTCTTCACACTTTTTTTGTGTACAGAAATTTGGCCATTGCCTCTCTGCCCTTTTTCATTTTCTTGTTTTCTCTGTACCCTGGCTTTTCTTTTTTGAGTCCTTGATTTTTGGTGAGGCATTTTGACTTAGCTAGTCAGGCTGCAGTTCGCTTTACATCTTTACATTAGCGGCACATGTGTTCTGCACATCTGCGGGGTATAAGAGACAAGTTGAAGTGTGTTTTAATGATAATAATAAACTTATTTTTCATGTAAATACATATAAAATGTATTGTCAGTCATATAAATCAGTAAGTAAATTGTTGTACTTGACCCCACAACAACCACAGACCTTTGATTGGGACCCCCAATTTTCCTTGTGTGTGTTATTCAGCTGCTAAACAGTATGTATGCTGGCCCATTACATCTGACAGCAGTGGTGTTGGTGTAATCTGAGTCCCTGAAAGGGGCCAATTATCCCAGATTATAAATCCTATCAGGAAAGCAGACTCGACATCCGAGTTGTACAACTGAACGCACTGCACTCAAGCTGAACTCAGATTTATGTCCTCTGAAGTATCAGGCTCAGATCCTCTTGGATCTACTGTATTCAAATGAATTGTCTTTCAGTTCATCTTCATTTGTAATCTGTAATCCAATGTATTGCACTTTCCCCAATTTCCCAAGAGAGATGAGTTGTTTTTCAAGCCATACAGTGATTTTTTTCCTTGTCCCATGACTCTTATGCTGCAAAATGCATGGTTTTGATTTGCATGTTGCAGGAGAAAGATTTGTCATTATAATGCAAGGGAAGTGCACCCATTGTACTGTTGGATTCAGATTCAAAATAAAAACAGATTTGTTGTCTATCACAGTCCATCAATCGATAAGTTGTCAACCATTAAATGAATCACCATATTATTTTGATAATCGATTAATCTGTTTGAGTATTTGTTTTAAAGATAAAACTGTCTAAATTCCAGCTTCTTAAATGTGAATATTTTCTGGTTTCTTTACTCCTCTATGACAGTAAACTGAATATCTTTGAGTTGTGGACAAAACAAGACATTTGAGGACGTCATCTTGGCCTTTGGGAAACACTGATCGACATTTCTCCCCATTTTCTGACTTTTTATAGACCAAACAACTGAATGACAATGAAAATAATCGTCAGTTGCAGCCCTAATGTAATATACATTTACACTAGATACATTATACAGGTTATAACAGCCAACTTTTTTGGTCAGTTAAAGGAACAATATGTAGCACTGACAGCTAGTGTTTAAAATGGGTAACAGCAGTACAAATTCACAACACTGGAGCCGTGGCCCGTCCACTCCTCTGGTGTGACTGATAGCAGCACACGTTTTCACAGTTTGGGTGGTACCTTCTAGACATGACCACATGGTCTAACCTCTGGTTAGCAGTAGTTGGAATCACTTCACCAGCTGTGTATCTCAAATACTCGCTGCCTTGATAACCCAGCTGCACACGGAACACAGAGAGATGTGCCGAGGCTTTTCAGGTCGGGTAGAATCTAATGTCAACGTTATCTCTCTTGATCCAGTTCATTTTGTTTGCGTGCCAGTTAGTTTCATATGTGGCAACGGGGTGTTGTAGTATTGTCGGAGAAGCCAGTACTTCAATTTAGCAGGTTTCCTTAATCTCTGATGACATATCATGGTCATTTATGATTTATTACAGTAAATATATGACATACTGGTCCTTTAACACATAGGAGGCACACACTGGTGCTATAGTTTAAACCTCCACTATAACCAGCATGTTATGCAAACATTCACTGCCTCTAACAAAGGAAGAGGAAAGACGTACTGCGGGATGATGATTAGCATTATGATAATGTATAGAGTGGGGAGACATGGTGTCTCATTTTCTAACACCAGGGTGGAGGGTTGAGACCCTCTCGTGTTTCAGCTCACCTGCTTTCTGCCTCAGGTTAGACTGGAATGAAACAGCTCAAGGCTCTGCAGAGTTCTCAGGACAAAATACAGCTCCAAACCTGGAGCATAGGCTCTGCCATGTAGTTCATACACCCTCCCACACACATACACTCTGTGGCTGCTCTTTGTTTACTTTAGGAAATTTGAGCCAGGTAATGTGGTGACGTAGCCCCACCGGGTGCCTTCTGGTTAATCCCCTCAGACTATTATCTTTAGAAGTGTATTCAGTTTACAACGTAAGATTTAAATGAACTAGGGCTGTCAAAGTTAACGCAAATTTGTTTTAATGCAACTAAGCGCATTAACTCAACTTGCGATTTTTAGGTTGTAGCGGACTCAGAGAGAGAAGATACTGGCATCATATGAAACTAGAAAACCTAAGGAATCCATTAGTGCCAACCATGTCATACTTGTCACCAAGGAGGCTAAATAACGCTATGTAGTTACACTAAATTTTGGTGAGGAAAAACTGTCATGCCCATTTTCGAAGGGGTCCCTTAATCTTTGACCTCAAGATATGTGAATGAAAATGGGTTCTATGGGTACCCACGAGTTTACAGACATGCCCACTTTATGATAATCACATGCAGTTTGGGGCAAGTCATAATCAAGTCAGCACACTGACACACTGACAGCTGTTGTTGCCTGTTGGGCTTGAGTTTGCCATGTTATGATTCAGCCCAGTCGCACAGCAGTTCTTGTGAAGTGACGGGGCTCCGCAGCGAGAAACGTTATAGTCTCAGACCAAAACTCTGAAGTCTCCCTCCCACTGCAGTCGGAAATAACGTTTCTCTTCCTGCTTCGGAAAAGCCAACACTAGGATCAGCAATGATTCATGGAGAGACCTTCGTCTGGTCAGCTAACATTACTGCCAAGCAGGTGAAATATAGAGTGATATTGTCGTTTTAGCTGATGTGTGTCGCTTCACTGTGTTGAGCAATGCTCGTTCATGTCTATGTAGAGCGAGCACAAGCGCGAGCCCGACGCTGACTTTCGTTGACTTAGCGGCCACAGGTGTCGCTGTTAACAAGCATTTCTGAATCTTACAAATAGTCCCTTTAAGGTACATTTTGCACAAAAAAATGCATGATTAATTTGCGATTCACTATTGACAAAAAATATGATTAACTATTTTAATCAACTGAAAGCCCTAGAATAAACATGAACAAATATTTTAAATTTGATGGTTTAGAAACGCACTCTCTTTTGTCAGACTAGTCAGAGAATTAAAGGTGGAAGTGATGCAATGTTTTTATGCACCTGTGTCCGCCCCCCACCCCCTCACACACACTCACACACACACGAGCCATTGGGTGGAGCAGCAGCGGCGTCGCGTGCTGCGGAATACACATTCAGTAGGTCGTTAACGGAGCGCGCGGTTCGGTTGTGCAGATGCAGGCGGAGGAGGAACATGATGGCGAACGTGCGGCGGTGGCGGAGCGCCTCGTGAGGATACCGGAGTAGAGGTGGCAGGCGGCAGCTCGAGGAGGACCGACGGGAGACGTGAAGAAGGAGCCTCCACCATGCAGGAGGACTCGGAGCCCGCAGAGGACGGCTTGCTCGCGGGTTTGCGGTGGAACCGCAGCGCTCGGGACCAGGCGCAGCTCAAACACAAGATCCGGGACCTACCGGGGCTCCTGAAGCACGGGCTGCACCTGCGGAAGAAGAGCGTGAGTGTTTTCAAACAAACCCGACCTCTGACTGACTCACTGTCCGTCCTTCAGTCCTTCCGTGTTTAATGTCTGATGGACTGACGGTTGGTGTCTTTTCATACCTGTGTGTGTGTGTGTGTGTGTCTGTTTGGCGCGAGGCTGCTTCATAACCGCGTCACGACTCAGGTGTTTTCATTTTATTACAGGCGTTACTGTCGCAGAGGTAGTGTGTGTGTGTGCGTGTGTTTGTGGTTGTGTGTGCTACATCCATAATAATCGCAGTTGGACACCATACCTTCACACTCTGGTAGTCAAGGCAACACTACCACCCCCAACACACACACACCTACATACATAAGCCTACACATTAAGAAGTACACACTGCTGTATATTTTGTTTATTTATTTTGCACAATTTAAGACTATACTACATAACAAAAAAAAAAATAAATGAATAATATATAGTGCAGGAAGAGGCAAAAAAACACACTTAGAGACAAGACTAATATAAAGAAATAATATGACCACATAATAGTAATAACAAACAATTAGGACAAGATATATATAATAACAACAATAACAATACAGTAAATTAATTAAAAAAAGACAAGTGTGTGTATGTGTGTGGTTGTGTGTGTGTGCTACATCCATAATAATTGCTGTTGGACACCATACCTGCACACTCTGGTAGTCAAGGCAACACTACCCCCCCTACACACACACACAAACATACACACACAAACACACTTACATACATACATTAAGAAGTACACACTGTTGTATATTTTGTTTATTTATTTTGCACAATTTAAGACTATACAACATAACAAAAATACATAAATAAATTAATAATATACAGTGCAGGTAGAGTGCAAAAAACCCACTGGGCTTATCTGAAGCCTCCACCTTTCCAAGGAAATTCACATCATATACAACAGAATACAATGGAACATAAATAATTAAATAAAAAACAATGGAGAGACTTAAAATAAGATTATTCCTCACCTGAATTCAGTGCATTTTCCCTTTGCCAATCTACTCTCTGTTATGTAAGGAATAATGTACAGCGAGCCGGTCACTGTTGTGAAATAAACCCAGACAGGGCAATAACCCAGACATTATCCCGCTTATTACACAGCTACTTACTTAAGAAATCAATATTTGGACACAAAATTGGTCCGCCAGAGTCCGACATCAGAACTGCGCCCATAGCAACGGTCTGTTATTCATAGCAACGGTCTGTTTTTAAAGAAATAACAGAACGCAGAACAAGTACTCAACAAAGCCGTGCAATAAACAACAATAATATATAGTATATTACTCTTCTAATCTGGACTGCAGCCACAACATTCAGGAACATTTTTCACTGTCTGCCACTGCAAGGTGCGCGCTAATGATGCGCACTAGTGATGCGTGCTAGTGATGCGCGCTAATGATGCACTCTAGTGATGTGCGCTAGTGATGCTCGGGTCGACCCACAACCCACAGGTTGGTCGGATTGGTTCGGGTGAGCTTACTAGAACATATCGTGGGTTTGTGCTGGCGGGTCAAAAGTGACAAAGCAGCGTTCCGAGTAAGTTATTAATAACTTACAGAAACATTGTGTGCAATAGTACACATCCTCTACCTCCTCTCTCTCTCAAGCACACGCACACCAGCCGTAGTGGCGGCACCTAATTTCAACACGCTCCATGCCGCCACCATGTAATGTGCTGTCAAGAGGTTGTGGTCATTTCACGTATTTCTGTGAGATCACATTTAGGAATCGCTTGCTTTGATATGCATCAGAGTTTTCTTTGAGCGGACACGCATTTTGAACGTCAATATCGCAGTCGATCATGTTCATTTAATTGTGGGAAGCCAAAATGGTGATGGTGATTAATATTGGATTAATTATGCAGCCCTAGTCTCCACCTCTCTTTTATGACATTAGCCTACTTGTATTGTTTTGTTTATAAAATGTTAAAATGGCGAAAATTGCATCACAAGTTCTGAAAGCTCAAGGTGATGATAACCTACCTTCAGATGCCTTGTTTTTTTTTTTCAACCAACCATCCACAACTCAAAGACATTCAGTTTGTTATGATATAAAACACAGAAAGGCAACAAATCCTCACATTTGGGTTAAAAATAATGTTCCAGATTAATTTTCTGTTGAACGACTAATTAGCGATATTAATTGTTTCAGCTCTGTTCTGTAGTAAATAAACTCCCAGTCCAAATGGGGCAGATTTGTAGATCAATCACCAACAATTCTGGTCTAGCAAGCAGTAAATGTGTGTGACTCAAACACACCTGACAAGCCAAATATCTGCTCACAGTGTCAGCTCTGCTCATCTTCATCATCGTCGCCGGTGGCAGCCAGGAGAAAATGTGTCCTTGATTGCCTCTGTGGGAATCAGGGACAGTGTGCCAACGCTTCCAGTCCCACTGGTGCCAAATGTGCTAAAGATATGCAACATTTGTAGTGTAAAGCCGCTCTGGGCCGAGGAGATGAACAGTTTATGTCATGTTGCATCTTGTTATTTAAAGTGATGTTCCTGTTACCTGTCTGATTAATGCGATTAAATTCTCTTGGTGTGGTAATAAATCAACCATACAGTAGGTAATCCTATAATGAAGTGCAGAACAGAATATGCACATATGAAATCAAAATAATAGTCCAGACAAAAACATTATAATGGAACTATGGATTACTTTACTATTGAGTATTACAGATGTGTCAAAATTATGAAGCTACACCAATCAGCTGGATGATCGCACTCGAAATAGCAGAATGTGTTTCAATTAGGGCTGTCAATCAATTAAATATTTAATCGTGATTAATTGCAAATGAATCACACATTTTTTATCTGTTCAAAATGTACCTTAAAGGGAGATTTGTCAAGTATTTAATACTCTTAACAACATGGGAGTGGACAAATATGCTTGCTTAATGCAAATGCATGTATATATTTATTACTAGAACTCAATTAACAACACAAAACTATGACAAATGTTGTCCAGAAACCTTCACAGGTACTGCATTTAGCATATAAAATACGCTCAAATCATAACATGGCAAACCGAAGCCCAACAGGCAAAAACAGCTGAACCCATTGTCATTCACATATCTTGAGGTCAGAGGTCAAGGGACCCCTTCGAAAATGGCCATGGCAGTTATTCCTTGTCAAAATTTAGCATAAGTTTCGTGCGTTATTTAACCTCCTTTTTTCTAGTTTCATGTGATGCCAGTATCTTCACTCTAGCTTTAAAACTAAGCCTGTTACAACCTAAAAATGGCAAATTGCGTTAAAGATATTAGTGGAATTAAAACGAATTTGCGTTAACATGTTATTATCGCGTTAACTTTGACAGCCCTAGTTTCAATCATTTAACTCTGACATGTACCGTATCATCTTTGTGTTTTTGTTCACTGCCTGAGCTGAAGAGAAGGAGAGAGGGGAATACTGAGTAGATGTAGTTGAGTTTTCCTTCTCCTGTCTTCATTTAACTTAATGTGAATGTGTGGGTGAGTGTGATGAGGCGTGGGTAAGTGGTGTAAAGGTATGGCTGTTCTGTGCAGACTGGTTCTCTCCAGACACTGGCAGTTGGCTATGCTTCACCTGGCATACACACACTCAAACAGACTCTTGTTTTTATTATGCATGTATAAATTCTCTAAAAAGATGAGAGAAGATCTATAATGGATTGTTTTTGCACCACAATGGCACTCCACACAATGGAAAAAGAAAATAGTGACATGATCTCAAATCACAGCATCTCTTCCAGAGGTGTACACCTGCACACCTTTTTTGTTGCAAATGCAGAATCATCGGCTATTGTTTGTTTTTGTTTGAATATTCGGAGCCTGTAAAAGTGCAAAACTTCTGACATAAGCAGGTTTTGACATTGTCTCATGTGTTTCTTTGATGTTCGCTGACAGTTTATGAAGTGAATTGAAACTGTTGTGTTGCACAGAGCCATCTGTCGCTTTTGGTCCCAGCCTGCAGCTGCAGCCTCACCTTTGAAAATCTTCCATTATTCTCTGTTGTGACTTGCTCTGGTATTCATCCCTTATTGGCTACGATTTGACGGGAGCAGACAAATTTGGAACCGACTTTTCAACTTTCAGTACACATTTCCCAGGGTGCTCTATCTGTGCAGTAGCCACGCTGTAGAAGTTTACACCAGGTGAAACTTGGCTAGTTGTCTTTCCTCTTCCTCCAAAGAGTTGACCACAGATCAGTCAGGTGTCTGATTTGAAAGCCACTTAATGGTCAGCCAAAGTCACTTACCAATACATGTGTGCGGGGGACTTTACGTCAAAGTAGGGCCTAATCCCAACGGCCACACTCACGGACTTTGAGGTGCGTTCCGCACAGTCTCTGAGGGTTTAGGGCTGTCCCACTGTTGAATCGTCAAGTGCTGGAGGGCTTTCTCGCAGACATTTTGAGCCCTTTATGTAAACTTGCCCCAAGTCTGCATTTCAGACTTTGCCTGAGGGAATTACCCACAATTCATAGCTTTGTGACGTCAAACACATGGTTACCAGAAGAAGCCTGGAGGCGTTAAAAAAAAAGTATACAAAGAGGACAGCGCATGGGTGTTAACATTAAGGATTTAAGATTGTACATAAAAATACATGAAATTAGAGGAATGCAAGCCTACGCTATATTACACACCTAGTTTATTCACCATTTCTTTTAATTTTGCTTAATGATACTGTTTTGACAAAAATGAGTAAATTGATTATTTGTCAATTACCTCTTGTCTTGTAAGGCAAGAGCCGGGAAGACATTTAAATCAGGCAGTAAAAAAAACATAAAATGAAAACCCACAATTGGACATAACATGTTTTGGCATTGTCAAGATAATGTGATATGTCGCTGCAAAGTGCTGTCCAATTTGTATTTCTATCATTTCATGCCCTTGCAGCCTCTCACATTCAAGCATTTCCTTGTCAGAGCTCAGGGCTTAAGGTCTAAGGGAGGCATTGGGATTGGGCCTAAAACATACTCGTAGGATTCTACTGGAGGAAATGTAGAAGAGCAAATCACAAGCTCAGGCTGCTATTGCTTTAGCGGGGCTGGAAACACAGATGCTGACAGGTCATACTCAAGCCCCAAGTCAGTTTTCTGCAACCAGTTTTTACTGTGGACTGTTAGTCTTGGTTGGATTTTGTTGCTGACAGTGAAAGAACCAGTGTGCACGCCAGCATGTGACGTGAAACTTTCTTCACTGATAACGCTGCCAACAGTAATCAGAAAACAGCCGACTAGAAACTCAAGGCTTCTTTGAAGATATACCCTTTTTCCACCAAAATTACCGCAATCTATCCAGATTATTTAAACATGGGAAAACCTGCTAAAATATGCGATAGACTCCTTTCCCGTTGCTGGTAGACAAGTATGCCTTTCTGTTTTATATGTCACATTTAGAGATGCAACGATTAGTTGTGAACTATTGAATTAAATGCCAACTATTTTAAGAAACTTTTTAAGAAAAAACTTTACTCCTCTCTCCTCTACAAGATATTTGAGGACGTCATCTTGGGCTTTAGGAAACACTGATCCACAATTCTCACCATTTTCTGACATTTTATAGACCAAATAACTGATTGATTCATCAAGAAAATAATCAACAGATTAATTGGCAATGAAAATAATCATTAGTTGCAGCCCTAGTCACATTCAACGTCACAAACACGCAGGAAAACAGGGTTAGAAAACGGTTACTCCTTTTTTTGTATCTGTTACTTCAGTCTCTCTTTCAAACTCGGTGGCGACTAATTTGGAACGGGGTTCAAGCGCTGCTTAGATGGAATTTGTGGCCGAGATAACAAAGAGTCTGTCATAGTCGTCATAGCAATGGCGCCAGAAAAGGGGTGAAAATTAGCGTGTCCACATGTTTCCATTGCTGCCGATTGGAGCTGGCTCATTTGTCCCGGGAATGAATGCCGATTGTACAGTAACATTTCCCACTGAAGACAGATGTTAGTCTTTCTTTGTCCAGTGGGAAAGCTGCTGTAGAGAAGGTGGAAATATGCAGCGGCACATTTTTCACAATATAATCTTATTATAACACAGTCAAATCATGGTGCACCCCCAGTTTAATCATGCCATTTTTGTTTGGGGTTGCAGGTTCTTCGTCTTTCTTGGTCTCTTTATTAAATTTATGGTCGACTACACACTGGAAATTGTATTGTTGCCCCCAGATGATACCAGATTTTTCACTTTTAAATGGGACATTTGGATGTTAGTTATAAAAAAATGCACTCAATGTGACCATTAGTTGTGAAGTCAAAGTTTCTTGAATAAAATGCAAACTGAAACATGGATTAACAATACGTTGACACACAAATACTGTATACAGAGTTACTGTATGCTGCTCAAAACGTATCATTTCGGCTGTAAAATGAGATTATTCCAGTCATAATGTAAGCTAGCAGACTTTATGAACACTGTGTTGGAAGATAGTTGATGATACTCCTCAGAAGATTATCTCATTTCTACATTATATATGCAGCAAAACAGTGGCTTGTGATGTGTTTTTTATGCCTGCCAGCAGTATTTCACGTCCATAACTGCATTATACATTGAGATAAGAAAGATGAAAGGGCAAGTGAGGGGTGGAGAGAGGCTCAACACACATTCACACCCACATACTGTATAAACTTACGCACACTATCACTAGAACCACTGTATTTGACTGAAGGGGCAAGTATGCTAATACTACTTCCAAACTTTATTAACAACTTAAAT
>CAKAOH010027618.1:0-28445 GCA_916701665.1 Sebastiscus tertius | reverse complement strand
ACTGGGTTAGAAGAATATCTTGAAAAATAAATATAATCTTGTATTTTTAAACATGTTTACTCAAACCGGAGACATTGCGGTCAATGGTTGGCGTCTTCACCCCTACAGGGCGGAGGGCCGTTCCAATAAATATAATTTTGTGCAGCAAATGTTCTTCTGCTTTCCTAGAAAACAAGAAATTAATAATTTAACAATCATCAAAACAATTTCTGCCCCAGTGTGTGCGTGTGTGTGTGCACACAAATGTGTGATTGTGTGAATTTCTGATCAACACAGATGATCACACACACACACATACACACACACACACACACACACACAGATGATCCCAGTGATTGAAAGTGTCTGCCGATTATTGATTTCCCGCAGAGAAGTTGCTAAAAGTCTCGCAGCTAATCCTGGCGGGCTAAGCACGCTGTAGATAATGACGTGTAATGAGCTAATGACTTGCTGAAATATTTAGTAGAGCCTCAATAAGGTTGCACTATTAGAGGTGGGAGAGGTCGTTAGAGGACCGTCTGAGGGACGGCCCTTCGATTAGTAACACCCAGAGCTCTCGTCTCTGTCTCAGAGCTGCACACACACACACAGGTACATGTATGGATAAAAGCATACGCACCTACTCAGATACACATGTAGATACACACCCTCATGGTCAAACACACACACACACACACACACACACACACACACAAAAAGAAGGGAGGAAAAACACACGGCTGTTAGTATTAGGAGTTGGACCATTGATCGGTCAGCTTTTAAGAGAGTGACCTTTTGCAGAGGGCTCTACTGGCCTTGATAAATCTGATCTGGGGGCCATCTGTGTCTGGATGGGAGCAGCCTCTCTAGGATGGGACCCCAGAGAGGAGAGGAGAGGAGAGAGGAGAAAAGGAGGGAAGGAGAGGAGGAGAGGAGGGTAGGGGATAGAAAAAAGCAATGCCATGAGCGAGGAAAAGCAGCAGAACGAAGAGGAGGAAAGAAGAGACAGGAGAGGATCGGAAGAGACGGAGTAAGAGAGGAAAGGTCAAGGGGAGAAAATAAATTGAGGAGACGAGGGGAGCGGAAAGGCTAAGAAAATATAGTGGACAGGAGGACAAGAGGGGGGAAGAAAAATGAAAGAAGGAAGAAAAGGAAGCAGTGAAGAGGACTAGTTATTTGTTACAGACGGTTAACGAGTTGCCGGACAGCAGTCATTAGTTATACATGTGCAATAAGTCTGTGACAGTCGGCACGGCCGCCCTGCAGTTGATAAAGACTCTGTAGAAAGCCATCTAATAGGCTATCAATGCAAACAGCTTAATTGCACAATGACTATTGACAATGGCTATAAACATCTCGAGAGTTTGCCGGAGCGAGCTAATAGAGATCAGATCGTCTACGTTGCGACTTTCTAGTGCTTAAAGTGCAGTCTATCTGTTTCTAAATACAAGGAGGGAAATGCACTGAGTGCAAATGAAGTCGCTGGTTGGTGTGCACAGCTGTCACGCCTCTCACACATGCATGTTGTTTCTACCAGTATGATGTTTTGGAGGAAACTGGAAACTTGATTTGTCATTAATGTACTGAATGATTATAGGGAATTTAGATTATTGAATAATTTCAATTATTTTTATGGTTTTCCTGTCACAAACACTGAACCTGGACCGTGGTTTTGAAAAACAGGAGAGTAAATTGTTAACGAATCTCCTTCAGGAACTATTATTGAGATGCTCTTGAGCACGGCCGAAGATAATATTTCTGGGATTTTTAGGGGAGGGATTAAATGGCATGAAGGAGAGTTTACATTTCTATGATTACACACATATTACGCATATTGGGTTTTTAAAGTCTAATTCTGACATTATTCTATTCTATTATTCTAGTTCTTGTTTTCAAGCAAAAACTGAATAAAGTACACTGTAAAAAAACAGATTAATTTTCTCCACCAGAATTATATACCTGGCAAAATTAACAGAAACTAAACAACATGAGCCATTAACTCATTAGTGCCCACAACTGAAATTTTTAATTTCCTTTGGTGGAAGTGTTCTCTTGGCTTACCTGTAATGTGAAGACATTTTTAAAAATCTGTCAAACCATTTGGCTGAAAAGTGATTTTTTTTTTACTCTATATCTTGTCTTTGGGCACATGGGACGACTGTTTTTGCAATATACTCATATACTTTATAAAAACAGTAGTCCCATGTGCCTAAATACTAGATATAGTATGATAAGAAAATGTCTGTATCAGAAACTACAAATAACACAATCAATTATTTAGTATCTATGAACTCATAACAAGTTTAATATTAAAGTTATGCACACATATGCAGTTTAAAAAAATATTTCATATGGAAAACATTTAATAGACACAATTTTAGCATTTTTCCTCATTTTCAAAAATCCTGACTTTGACTGTGATCTAAAAATGTCAAAGTTGTCCTGTTAGAGACCTGCCCAAAGTATGTCCGTACCAAATTTCAAGACTTTTAACCAATCAGAACAAACGTTTTCTTATCATACTAAATATAGTCATTGGGCACAAATGGGTTAACTGAACAAATAAAATGTGAAAATTCATGACATTTAGAATAATCAGGAGTTTGCTTGGTGGTTGGTGTTTCTACACAACGTATCCTCATACATTCGTATGATTTCTTACAAAAAGTTATACCTCATTTTTGCTGCATTTTCCTACAAATGTCCAGCAGCACGTGACGCACGTGTCAATTTCGGGAAGACGCTATAGACCCGCAGAAGCAACCAAGAACATTTACAAAACGTCTTTCATACCAAATGCAATAACTTTACTAAATTCATAAACACCATTCACACTGGGACCATTTGTTGTTGTTATCCGTACTGTGCAAGTTGTGTTATTTATTGTATGTATTATTATGATGTGTTTTAACCAATCTGTGAAGCCGAAGACAAATTTCCATATTTGTAGACAACAAAGATTATTATTATTAAGTGTTGGTTGGCAGATTTTATACCTACCAACAGAGCCAGGTTAGCTGTTTTGCCAAGGTAGTATTCACATATTCACTGCTGTAAGTAACCTAAAGTAATAAATAAATGTTTTTAAAAATCTTTTATAGAAATGTGGGAAAGACATTCAAGAGAAACACTTTGATCTCACTATCTATCTGTTTAACTCGTACAAATTGCCAGATCTGTGAGAAGCTCAGCAACTATCTCGTCATTTGCACATCAAAGCCACGTGTACCGCAGATAAGGCTTGCACACACACACACACTTTGTCTATCACAAGCACACACAAGCACTCAAACTACAACCTCACCTGCTGCAGTAAAACCATGTTGACTAATGGCAAAACCAGCATGTTCCTTACAAACCATCCACTCCTACTGTACCTTCAAAACTTAACCTTAACACACACCCTCAGACATAAAACACACAAACACACACACATGCTCACACACACCATTACTCTTTCTTTCTCTCTATCTACTACGTTTAATTCCCTTTGGAAAAGACAGGTGCAAACGTTGATTGAGCCTGAGCCAGATTTAGCCCCAGCTCTCAGTGTGCGTCCAGCTGTACTCTCCAACCCACTGAGATCGATGTCCAGCCAGCCAGGCAGCCAGCAGGCAGGCAGCCAGGCAGCCAGCCAGTCAACCAGGCTGCACCCAGCGGGCAGAGGGGGCCTACGGCTTTCCCCCGGCCCCAGATACAGCCGCGCTTCACTGGGCTCATTGGGCAGACCGCAGCGGGGCATCGCACAGTGCCAAGCCCTATCACTGCACCACTGATGCAGGATGTGCTGGAGGCAGGACGGGGAGGGGACCCCAAAAAAGCCTGCTGGACCTCCACCCATTTTCCCCTCTCACAGCTCCCGCTAAAACCACCTTTTTTCCTCCACGCACTCCTCCCCTCTTCCTTCCTGCATCCTTCTCAACGCCTCCACCTCTATTGAACCCTCCCTCCTCCTCCTCTTCTCCCTTCCTCTCCTCGCTCCATCCATCTTGGAGCTACTTTGATTCAGGTCTCTCTCTTTTCCATCCTCCATCCTCCCCAGCCCCAGCCGTTCTCCAGCCAACCACAGTTTCCTATTGATTTATTGATTGCTGTCTGCCTGTGGGAGAGCGGCCGCAGTCTCCCTCTCTCCCTCTGCTCTCCCCTGCATGGATTTGTCTTCCCTTTCCCCTCCTTTCTTCTCTCTCTTCACCCTCTCCATCTCCCCATCGATGCAGCAGCTCTGAAACATGAATTAGAGAAAGCAGGGGAGTCCAATTTACCGGGAGAAATCGGATTCACCTTCTCCTACGCTCGTTCCTTCTTTCTCTTCCCTCACTTAGAGCCTGTCTTTCGCCTCCATTTTCTGGGGTCTCTTCTTCTTCTTCTTCTGTTTTGCTTTTGTAAGCCCATCGTGTCTGTTGCGTTTTCACTCTGATGCTGTTACAGATGAGCGTTAATACCAAGATGTGTTTCGTGTAATGTTTAAACCGTGATGAGTAGTCGTTTACATTTAATTCAGTTGTTTCAGAAAATCTATATTAACACTCCAGCGTGGCTAAATATCCCCTTTATGGATTGCTGCAGGTATTCGGCTTCATTCAAAACATCCAATTATCCCTTAAATTAAAGACAGTTGCATCCGTCGAAGTAATATTGACGTCGCCAGGTGGAGTTTTTAAATTCCTCTTATTCCCAGAGTCAGGTTTGTTTGTTCCATATCTGTGCAATATGTGTTTATTTTTCACAATCACAGACACACTAGCGTTGTCTTACTGCATCCTTGATAATTGAAGTTATAGCTTTTCTGGGATGAAACACAATGTGTTGGTGAAACTGCAATACTGGACATTAAACAATCCCTCATCCTGGTATTAAATATGAGCTTGTCTCTCAGGCTGAAGACAGGCACAGTCTTATACCACACTGTCCCCTGAACTGCAGGTTAGCGCAGGTCACAGAGGAGAGCATCTGATTATCTGACCTCTCGGGTCAACCCGCAGAACAATAGGATCAGCTGTAATGGATGGACAGAGCGAATGACAGAGAGAAAGGGAAGAGGCTGACAGAGAACGGGACCCTCAATCTGTCAAATCTACCCTGTAATGCCCGCTGAAGTGTCGAATATTTGGACGTTGTTTTGCAGATCCCACACATAGGAATGACATATACACTCACCAATCAGGCATGGTACATTAACAAAGCACATTTACTATATACAACAACAGCAATAAGAAAAACAAACGTATTTTTCTTACTTACCTCTCAAGTCATGCAGACAATTTTGCTTTTGTTCAACCAGGTTTTCTGCCTTCACCTCAATACAATTGAATTTCCTTTGTCAGCAACAAAATATGACATTGAAAACATTCAACAACAATATGCCAACAACAATCTCCCTGTTACTCTGGATTACCTTCAAACCTCATGGTCAACAGTTTTCATAAGAACTATTTTCTTTTGAAGAAATAGTCCGAGTGACATTTGTTGATGGCATGTTTTATACAAATAAAACCAAAAGTATCTGAATGGATATGGATATCAGGAGAAGTCAGTTTTTTTTGACAAATAGAGATACTTTACAGTTAATGATTTTACATTGATGCATGTTAGTGCTTTTACATTTGGTGCTTTCAGTACATTTTGCTGATAATACTTTCATACATTTTAATTTAAACCTGCAGCAGGCAGAACATTTTTGGCATCATTGGGCAAAAACTCCATAATAACCTTTCAGCATATTGTAATTCAAGTGTTCTGAGAGATAACTGGACTTCTCCTCCACCTCCTCATGGCTCTGTTTTCAAGCTTTAAAAAATCAAGACATTGGTCATTTCAGAGAGAGAGCATTCCTATTGGCTGTTCATTAAACAGAGGCAGCTGTCAATCACTCGCAAACTCCGATCAAATGGTCAAACTAGGCACCGCTGATCAAATATGAACCAATATTCTGTTACTGTAATGCCTATTTCTCACCTCAAATGTTTTCAGAAACATCTTGTAGTGTACTGTTTAGCTGTAAAACAAGAAAGTTAGCAACGGCTGGTGGGTGGTGCTTGGTATTTCCTCAACTGATCTCAACATGGCTGCTAGGTCACAACCTTTCTCATTTTAGAGCTAAACAGTACACTACAAGGTGTTTCTGAAAACATTTGAGGCAAGAAATAAGCATTACAATAACAGAATATTGATTCATATTTGATCAGCGCTGCCTAGTTTGACCGTTTGATCGTAGTTTGCAAGTGATTGACAGCTGCTCAGAGACGGCAAGGCTCCAGCTCGGCTCTGATTGGTTGTTTTCCTCCAGTCTGTGAAATCTTGTAGATGCCGTTAGGAGCACCGGAGGAACCAGAGGCACATGATTTTTTTTTCAGATTACCTGTCTCATACACTACTGTAGTGACCGTTTTATAAAAACAACTTTTTTTAATTATATTTGCTCCAATTCTACCCACTGCAGCTTTAAATGAAATATTGATCATAGGACTTTTACTTGCATTTGAGTATTATAACATCGCGGTATTGCAATTTTTCTGAATACTTTTTCCACCTCTGCTCTACAGCTGCCAGAGTTGTCGCTGCTCGCTCTTGCTCCAGATTCACTGGAAATGATGTTACTTGTCCAGGACAGGAATTCTATATGAGGACCAAATCCCATATGGGGGATGTTGAGGGTTGAGGAGGAGGAGGAGGAGGAGAAGGAGGGGCGGTAGTTGATGGTTGACAGTAGCTCTTCCAGAAACGACTACAGCGCCTGGCATTGCCTCGGTGCACGGCGCTCTTTGTATTGATAAAATCCATACTCCTGAGATGCGTCTGCGTGTGCGACAGGGAGCGTGAGATTAGTTTCCTGACTGGATCCTAGTTAATTCCACAGAGGAGAAGACACTCCACACCTGAGGCCCTGGAAGACACACAGGGCACCGACAGGCAGACTGCAGGGGCAGGGCTACCTACACACACTGTGGATTGGATACACACTAAATATCAAATAGAAACATGTACATGTGAGCACACGCACACATGCACCGTCCCCCCGTCTGACGCCACCACCCCGGTAGGAGCGGGAGGGTTTAGGTGTCTGCAGGCCAGAGAGTGGCAGCACAAGGACAGACGTCTCCCCGGCTGTCTGGCTGCCGACAGGTCTGATCGATCAATATGCTGACTCGCTCTCTCCTTCTCCCTCTCTTCCCGCCTGTCTTCTCTCTCTTTTTCCTCCATCTTCTCTCTTTTCCTCATTATCCTTCCTCCTTTTCTCCGTCTTTCGCTGTTCTACTTCACATTTATCGGCCCTCTCTCTTCATTTGCCCTCTCTCTCTCTCTCTCTCTCTCTCTCTCTACTGACCACTGACCCCCTCCCCTCCATTCACCCCCAATCTGCACTGACCCAACCCCAAAATGCCCCCCCTCTCCTCTCCCTCTCATTAACCCTTCATCACTCACTTTCTCCAATGCTTCATCACTCTTTCTCCTTCACGCACGCACAAGTGCACACTCGAGGCCTTCGTCCACCACCTGAGCCAAAGCACCTCACACAATGCAAATTGATATTATTGACTGTAAGCTCCATCAGCAGAGCTTTGGAAATAAACAAACTGTAATAAACTTACAATGGTCACACACTCAAAGACATAAAGCGCACCCAAAAAACAACTCTGTGTGAGAGCTCACTACAGCGCCGCTCCTCTCCTCTGCTCGGCAGGAATAGCAGTCCACATAATGATGCGTTTGAAGTGTCTTTTATACTCTGCGACGCGCTGCAGACCTTCAAATCTACATGTTTTTAACTTAGGTTTCTGTAATGTGTCTTTCCAGCTTTATTTAAGCGAGTAGAGATCAAGAACATCTTCCTCAGTAGAGCTTTGAAGGATGAAAGGAGGACGGGGATATATTAGCGAATACAAAGGGAATATGAGAGTTTACAAAGTGTGGAGGATCAGATCCGACGGCTTTAAATGGCCAGTATACAGCATTTCAAGGGAATATAATATTCATAACTGTTTTCATTAGTTTAAAATCGCCTGAAACTAAGAATCGTTTTGTTTTTGATGGCGCTTCATCACAGGCGCAGTTTGCGTTGATTCAGGGGGCTCACCGAACCCCCTAGAAATGATGAATAATATTGGCCTTGTTATGTCTTCTTATTGACAGAAGAGAAAGCAGCAAGATAGATTTGTGGTCTTTCCATTTACTCACAGCCTAATAATGTCAGACACTCTCTGTCCACACACTGTTAAGCACTTTCACGTCATGTAAATAAACCACGTATCTATCGGCTGGAGATGTAATAAGACGGGTGAGTAGTATTTGCTATCTTCCTGATAATTTTTTTTAACAGAAAACACACGTTTTGTATTGTGATATTTACTGGAAATTACTTACAATATAGCCAACAGCAGTATGAAACTTTCAGGCGATTCCAGCTTATTTAGCTCTAGTGAGAGCTTTTCACGTTTTTACGTTCCCTGAAGGCCCCGTTATTCTCCGACACGCTTGTGAAACCGCCGTAAAATGAGCCGATGAGTACAAAACCGCGGTACCACTAACCGCCGTCTGACTTAACGGCGTTACCACGATTTTGCACTCTGCAGCTCACGTTACCGCAGTCTTAGAAAAGGCGAAGTGAGCAGAGGGGTACTCAGTTGGTTGCAATCTGCAACCACGCTGCTAGATGCTGCCAAATCCTACACACTGCACCTTTAACACTTTCACTCATTCATATTATGAAAAACAATTAAATGAATTAGAGTTAACATAAATGTGGGGTATATTTTTTTGTTTGACTGTATATCCTCTGTATAACTAGATTTTGAATTATCGTTAATATCAGTATCACTGTTATTACTGTGTTTATTGTAAAAACACTCCTGTAGCCATGGAAACTCCTTTATTGTCCTAAATTTAATTAATTTATTAATTAATTCAATTCTTTCTATCTTCACTGTAGATAGTTGATTAAAATAGATCAATCACGTTAGCGTTTTATTTTCAACCCGCACTGAAAGAAGGTCACTGTTAAGTCAGTGTGGATCTGAACAAGAGCACAGAAAGTGAGTGTGTGTGCCTGCGTGAATGTGTGTGTGTGTGCGTGTGCGTGTGTGTGTGTGTTTGTGTGTGTGCTAGGGTTTTTGGGGGCTATTATGTGTAGTTTGGTGTCTGTGTTTTTTGGGCATGACCTCACCCACCGAGGAGTGCTCACGCGTCTCTAATCTCTTTTAGATGGGATGCCTCACTTTTCCCATCATGCGTTTTTTCCTCGTGGCCCCTGGGTAATAAATCTAATGGTCTAAACTTCTACTGCGTCTCATTGCTGTTCCTCCAAAAAAACTATGCGCTTTATGTTCTCCCGAACTTCGTTACGCCGAGCCAGAAAGGAATGATTTCACGGGAAAATGTATATATCGGCTTTGATTTTTGTCTACTTTCTCGCAATATGGGCCCGCTTTAGTGGAATAAAAATTGATTTTTTTATGCTTTTTTGTGCATTAGCTTTTAAATTTGAAATTGTATTTGCAGAACCTGTTTGTGATCAATGAGAGAAATCAAGATTTATAGCTGTGATGTAATATAGGAGGAACGGAAAGATCTGACTGGTATCACATCCTGTACTTGAACAGCGTTGAGTGTCTGTGCAGTATCTATCTATCTATTTATCTATCTATCTATCTATCTATCTATCTGTCTATCTATCTATCTATCATCTATCTGTCTATCTATGTTGTGTATTCTCTGTTATTGTTTTTTCCATCTTTACCTTTTTTCTCTTATTTGCTTGCTCCAAACTCTTACGACGCTACTTTAGCCTTTAAGGGCCAAAGAGATAAAAGCAGTGAATCCATTTCCTCTCATCTCCTCCTAATTACTCCTCATCATCATCATCTTCATCACCTGCCTCTTTATTTCTGTGAAAGCCTCTTTAATGACCGGGTTTGATGTCCTGGCTGCCTGTCTCCAGCTTCGGAGAGCTTCCTTGAAGACCAGCAAGTGGTTTTTCATAAGCACACATACAAATACAGTAAACAGTCACATACACACACTCGAGCACACACACACACACACAGACACAGACACACACACACACGCTGCCTATGCTCCAGACTGTCCATTGTGTGTACCTGCAGCCTTGAAGAATCTTGAAGAGCGTCTTAAAAGCATGATGGGGGTTCTAAGAGGGACACACAAACAAACACACACACTAATGGCCTCACATTAGCTGTCATGTGGTAGACGAGACACACACACACACTTCACATGGTCCTTTCTTCTGGGCAGTCTTCAAGAGGGGAGAAACATTTTTAGGCTCCTAAAGACTCCCCAAGAATAAAGAATAATCTTTTTCAGTTGTGTCCTGAAGTAAGGTCAGTCATCTCAAATTGTGTTCCTGGTCCCTGGCAAGTCCTCACACAGCCCCTGCATGTGTGTGTGTTTAGCCTTGGACGTACTTTCCGCGTTCCGGTCGTGCGCTCACGGTTTCATTCATACTATAATTGAGGTTCTGCATCGGTCTGGCGATCCACGCATGCAGATTTACCGATGCACACTCAAGTTAATGCACCACAGCGTTGTTTGACAGGAGTTCAACACCATTTGGCTGTCTTTGTATTCCTTTAAAGATATAAATGTGGGTAACAACGTATCCGTGCAACCTTTCTTCAAGACAAGCATCCACTTTGTTATCTTCTTCTTCTTCTTTTTCTTGGCAAAGCAGCTAGAGATGCATAAGCATGGATGTATAAAGAGAACTGGATACAGCTTTGTAGGCAGGCTCCCGTTCATTCCTATGGCGCATGAAGCCAAAATGGCTCAACTGGCGAGTGATAAAGTACCCAGATCTTCCGGCAATCTTCCGTATCCATTGGGCCCATAGAGCAGGCATAGTGGCATTTCCTTTAACCCCGCCTCCCAGCCCGCGGTCTGGGTTTCATTCACATGAACGGAGGAAGGAAAATAACTCTGGATTTGGTTATTAGTGCATTTTACAGCTTTTAGGACCTAATGATTTAAATAAGGGCTATTCAAGTGTTCATACTAGGAATTTGAATACCCTCAAAAAAAATTATCCGTTGAGTTACAGACGTCTCTTTCCCAATGTAAGTCTATGGGGAAAAAGTCATTTTTGACCCAAAGGCATCATGTGACAGACACAGAAGTTGTAATTCCACCATTTGGCCACTACAAGAATTTGCTTCAATGCCTGGCGCTCTTCCTGGAAGCTTGTGCGTACCACCACCAACGTGTGGAACGCAACTGGATCGTGCGCAGTTTGAGCTTGGGCGGATGACGACATTTATCTCCTGCAGACATGGTTGGTGCGTCTGTTGCTTACAGCTAATGTACAGTTAGTATATTTGCTTTTTGGGCCCGACGGTAAACTTCACACGAATGCCGCAAGGAAAAAATGTGCTTAGTTTTCTGTCTGAACACACATTTCAATAATATTCTGGCAACAACAGATTCACTATTACCCCTTAATATGTGACAGATGTCTGTAACAGGTGTTAACCTTTGACAACTTCCTCTTACTTCCAATCATGATCGACTCAGTTTTAGCTTATTATCCTGATTCCTTACAAAGGGTGATCTTATATCTTTCCCAGATGCCAGTAATGCAGAATCATCGATAAGTAGAAGCTTGCATTTTATAGCAGCTGACATATGAAAAAGAAATCACCTCCTGTTAAAATTTGGTGTGATAGTGTGGGGCAGATTCCCTCCAGCATTTTAGTGTTTATCTCTGTTTGGTATCAAAAGGAAGAATCCCTTCAAAATAATCTGAAAAGCCTCTGAAAATCTCCTCTCTCCGCCCTGTGAATTCATGTTCCGTGTATTTTCTGCATGGTGCTTCACACTAAAAACTTTCTCTATAGTTTTGAATGTATCCCAGAGGTTTATTAAGACTTGTAACACATTTGTTTTAGTTCCACGTTCATATATCTTTTGTCACTTCCTATGCTCAAAACAGACATACATAATGCATTTTTATCACAGCATCACACGTACCATCGAACGACAATGTCATTCTTACCATGTAACTGTGGATTTCTTTCAGAAAATGCAGTTTCCAACAGACACATCCTCCGATGACAAAGACCTGCTGGGAGATATGTGTGCCTGAGAGTAAATTACACTCCCAGTTCTTCTCACTCAATGCAGCCAGCTACTGTAAATAATGTCGATATGTTCTGAATCTACTGGTTTATATGAGCGTAGATAGAAAACTTCTTTTTTCAAGCATTCTCCTGCTATTATCAAAAATATCCAAGATATACTGTTGTCCACTTCCTTCAATGAAAAAATCAAATAAACAGATTTAAGTCGCAAGGGCAACTTTTTTTCCTGTTTTTGTGTCTCTCGCTGTCTGCGTATGCATGTGTCGGCGTGTGTACTTGCATGGCGGCAGCCCGCTAGGCTGAGACTGCTGTTGGTGATGGGGGACATTGATTTTTTTCTTCTCCCCCCTCTGTTTTCTCTGGGATTTTGACAGAATCATAGCACCATGGAAACAAAGAAACTGCTTTGTGACAGAGGAAAACCTTTCATTTCAGCCAGAGTGAATGGCGGCTTGCCGCTGATAACAGCATGGGTAATCACACACACACACACACACTTACAGAATCACACGCGTACACCCATGTAAGGAACCACAAAGCACTCACATATAAGGTTAAAGTATGATTGTTGCACGTGATTGTGAAAATAAACAACTCAAAGGTCCCTTTTCACTAAGCTGCAGCTCAGACACACAATCACAGCTATTATCAGCCTCTGCAGGAATAGATGTCAGCCGAAGGGGTATTTCTTACTGTGTGTCACAAATAAAACACATACATGTAACTAGTATTCTGCAATACATAAAGATCTTATTTAGCAGAAGAAAGTGTTGGCTAATTTGGAATAATTTAGCACACATTAAAGGAACAGTATGTAACAATTAGGGGGATCTGTGCATGTTTTCTTTAGTGTATAATCACCTGAAAATAAGAATCGTCGTGTTTTCGTTAGCTTAGAATGAGCTGCTTATACGGTATCTACATACAGAGAGGGTCCTCTTCAGCCGGCCGCCATGTTTCTACAGTAGCCCAGAACGGACAAACCAAACACTGGCTCTAGATAGAGCCAATCACGTTTTCACATTTTCGCTTCGGCCGCCTAAGTTCTCCTACACGCTTGGCACATGGAAGAAATTTAAGTTGGTTGCAATCTGCAACCTCACCACTAGATGTCGCCAAATCCTACACACTGCACCTTTAAAGCTATCATCAGTATGATTATGGCTGTAGAAAGTGTCCTACGCTTTTATTACTGAGCTTTTTAAATGTGTCCTCCCACACTTTAAACCATAAATCTATCCTTCTAATGCAGCGTCTAATCACATAAATAATAAAAGAGTTTGACATAAATTTAAAAAAACGTGTAAATCTGGTCATAACTGAATGCATTTACAAAAAAGCACAGAGTTTTGAGGTCAGCCAATGCACTTTAAACAGAGCATACCAATCCCTAATTGAAAGTATACTCACTTTTAACATTGTGTCCCTGGTTCGAGCATCTAAATGTCAAAACAAGACAAAGCTCTCCAAAGTAGTCAAACTGGGCAGTACAATTAACAGGCCGCAAAGAGACCCCACTGTCCTATCACCATAGCAAAATCTTGGATGACCACAGCCATCCCTTAAATCACCACGTCCAGCTACTGCCCTCAGGGCAAAGTTACAGAGTCCCTTGTGCAAAGAAAAACTGTTTGAAAAATTGTTTTTCCCTGTTCCCATAAAGTATCTTAATATGTGAGGACAGCCACACAGCACTTTATATCTATTTATTTAACCTTAATTCAGTCCTGGTACCTGGTGTTCCTTTTTAATGTAGCTTCTATTAGTGTTTTTATATGAATGTGATTTTTTTATGTGTCCTGTCTGGATGTGACGTGTTGTCTTAATGTACTCTTTTAATAGTAGTTTTTGCACATGCAAACCAAAGACAAATTTCTGCCTTTTGTACGCAAAATAAACTGTTTTCTGTTTTATTCTAACTGAAAATATAGGCCTATTTTCTTGCTGTATTTAGGAACATGACTGATGTAAACAAACCTTCGACAGCAGCAGCAAACCTTAATTAAATTAAGTAATCCGGTGCTTTTGTTTTTTCTGTCAATCAATTTGAGAGTGATAGCTGGTTTTCATTTTTCTTCTGCCTTTTGTTCAGACAACAGATTATACCTTTAAATCACTCCCAGCTCAATCAGCTATACGCCTAACGTGTAATTGTATTATCGAGAACAGTTTGGTTACAGCTCCTTCAGACAATTTCGCAGTATCGTTTCAAGCTTCCCGTAATCTAACAAAGCATCTGGAAAAAACATCCTAATAGATAGCGTGCAGTACGAACAGTGAAAGTCCAGAGTCAGATTGCTCTTCATTAAACGATTTGACCCCAAAATATTAGATTTCAGAGATTCTATTGCATTTAGCATCTTTTCTATCATTATTGAGATGACGAGGGATCAAATCGATTCTGTGTCAAATTAACTTGAAGAACACCAGACTGCCAGCCTTTCTTTGTGTGTGCATGTGTGTGTGTGCGTGTGTGTGTGTGTGTGTGTGTGTTTCCAGATGTGTTTAGGTGCGCTCAAATTAAATTAATGTCTATGTGGAGGCATGTGTGTCTTCATATACAGTTTACTGTGTGTGTGTGTGTGTGTGTGTGTGTGTGTGCTGCAGCATGCTGAGTTTGTCTCTATTGAGCTGTTGGTGTAATCTGAACAGCTCTACTGAGAGGCTCCTAACCTGAACCAGAGCAGACGGACAGCGGTCAGTGGTCACTGAGAACGGCCGGTTAAAGGGACAATCTGCTCTAAAAGCATAACTCACCCTGCAGACGTTACAGAAGCTGTCGGCTCATTGGTTAGAAGGAGCCTCCGCCATCAGACTGCCTCTGGAGCAAAGCCTTTGGGCTGTTACTCCAGCTCAGTGATGATCACTCTCGCCGGTGGGAGCTGCTGTAAGAAGTGAATTTAAACAACTGGAGGCGTGTGACTGAAATGCTTTGTAAACTTTCTTCGTCCAAAGGGATTTGAGATTTGCACTCTTCATACAATGAAACTAAACTTTGTCTGAAATTGTCCAATTCACGGTAATAAGTATGTTTGCATGTAGTAGGTAAAAATTTCTATACGACAAACTTGATTGCAAATTTGCATTAATTCGTTCTACATCAGTTGCCCATGGGGGTTTGTACTGTAAGCTTAATTGGCATGGCATGATGGCACAAAGCCTCACATTTCTATCTGTGTGAACCATTTCAATGTCACTGTAACTACTTATTTTGTAACAGGAGTGCATACAAAACAGAACATTGAAAGAAAATCAAAAAAAGGCAAGAGAAAACCTTGCATTTCTACCAAGTTCCTCTGTAAATTTGGCTCTGTATTACTTAGACTAAGTCTGACTTTTTGGTAGTAAATTCCAAAGAGTTACCTTTCAGAAAAGACCCGGAGCATGACTGTAATCCGAAGGGTTCAAGAAGGGCAACCACTTTAGTTTGTTCATTTTCTGGCTTTTGTGAAAACTGTTCGGTGTCTACATACTTTATTTACCTAGACCCACTCACTGTCTGAGCATCAGATGCACTACAGTTGCTGTAGTATTTTATACACGTGCCACAAAATTGACATATGAAAACTATTCATTTAAACAGAAATCCATTTACGTTTCAGCAAATTCCGACATCTTGAATCAAGCATACAAGCTAAAAATCTCCATGCACATGAATTAATATACCTCAGAGTCTGACGGTGAATTGTGGATTCGTCCTGAGGGAAGGAAGGTCTGGACAGCGTTTGGTGTTTTGATGTGCATTCGCTGCATCTCTCTCTCTGCCCTGGCCTTTCGAGGATGACTCGTCTCATCCCAAGCCACTCACAGCTAAATGTCCCATCTGGTAACATTTCCACGTTTCTCCGCCTTAAATCAATAGCAATAATTTTCCTAAGACCCTGACGCGCGCATGCACACACACACACACAAACACAAGGACACATGCGCTTCTCTTTGTTTCAACTGCCATTTAATTTGATTGCTGTTTGTGTGGATCTCCGTCCTCTGAGCAATTGGCTTTGAATGTGCACTTCAGTTTGAAACAAAACAACGACGCGCACCGCATATCCTTCTCATATTCTCGTCTTTCGATTAAATTCTTTCATTGTTTCTCCTCCAATATTGTTGATTTGTGGTTCATTCTTTGAGCTTTCCTACAAATCCATACACCGATGTGACACTGCAGATGCACAGAAACCGACACGCACATGCACACCGGTCTCCATTTTAGCTCGCTCCTGCTGCAGGTTGGGCTGTGTGATGGCCGACGCTCTGCTTCGAGGTGCAACGCGTCGACGCAGCTTCCTCAAACATGCATGTTAACACACAAGAATGAATGCATCTCTCTTTCGCTCTCTCTCACACACTTCGCCGCGTATACACTGTGATTGATTCAGGACCGGTTGGAGCCGAGGTAACGGTGAGTGATGCTTCGTTATTAATGTATCCAAATGAGATAATTACTCAGCCCTTCTGCTCCTCCGCCGGCCAGCCAGTTAGTTAAACACGCGTCGGGGATTATGATGTCAACCAGATTAAATGATCAATTACACGCACGCAGTAGAGTGCACGCTCCCTCTCCCTCTCTCTGAAAGCACACACATAAACACCCAAGCGGAGTATGAACATGTGTTTGTGTGTGTGTCTGTGTGTGTATTCACTGTATGTGTGCGCTTTGGTCAGTGGCCGGTTGGTTGGGGGCCCTGGCTTTTGACCTTGAAGCTCAGGGGTCAGGCAGCAGACGGCCAGCCAGCTGGACATTTCCATCTCAAAGACCCCGAGGACCCCTCAGCTCTCTCTTGCACACACACACACACACACTACCTCTAAGATCCCCTCCCTCCTTTTACTTGTATCTCATTTTCTCCTGCTGCGGATGGTTGGATGGTTTATGAGTGCAGAGAAGCTACAGCCATTCATTTCTCCCTAACTGGGGGTCTAATGGAGAGGTCTACGCTGGAAACCTGAGCTCTCACTGAGTAATGAGCCGCCCTTTACTGTCCAGTGTGTGTGCTTGTAGCCGTGTGTGTTTCTTCTGTGTGTGTGTGCTGCCCAGCCGGCTCTGTGCGGCCAGGCTCTGACCCTGTAAATGATGTCTCTTCTCCCCTCATCCACAGTGGCTCTTTACTGCTAATAACCTCTGATCAGATCTTAGATGGCAGAGCCCTCCACTAGGCCTGGACTACATCCAGCCCAACGGCCTGCTAATACGCTCCAATCAACCGTGGGCTTCTCTATTGGAGGTTGATACGCAGGGATCCGCGGCGGGGACGGGTCACGCCCAACGTAGTAGCCCCGCCAAAGCCCCGCCGACTACCTTTGCCATCTTGGAGTGGATGGGAGGGAGCGGAGCAGCGGCAGCAGCAGTGGTGTGTATGGGGGGGAGGGAAAGGGAGCCAGCCACTTCTCCACAGTCTAATGTAGTTAGGGCAGGGCCGATCAGTCATCCCGACCAATACTAACCATGTCGCTGGGCCTCTCCTCCCATCTTCTCCACACAGGAGCCACAGAGAGCAGCACTGTACATTTACCTGCAATTAGATTTGCCCGAGTATCCTGCTGGGAGTGATGGAGGCCCCTCAGACCCGGAGATGGCAACAGCTCTTGCTCTTTGTATGTGTATGTCATACATGTACATGTATACAATGTATACCGTGCTTGTATTTGATTATTTTTGCCTTTGTATGCATACCTGTAAGACAATGTATGGAGTTGTGTTTACAGTACTCCAGGGATATTTTTGTAGGCCAAACCAGGAAGTTAGGAAATATGCTCCATGGCAAACAAACGTTTATGATACTTACAAGTTTTAATCTTCACAAATAAACACCACTTTTATGATTTTTGAAGCATGAATGCAATCTCCAGAAGTAAAAAGCTAACGAACTACACTACGGTCGCATGAGTGTGAGTATTTATACACAACGAGGCTGTAACTTCAATTAAATTCAATTTATTTTTATATAGCATCAAATAATAACAGTAGTTATCTCGAAACACATCATTGACATATCCCATGACTGTTCCCTAGCATTTAGTATACAGAAAATAATTAAATTTGTTTTATACTATTTAGTTTAAGTTTTTTGTTTTTTTCATAAAATACAACAAACAACAACGACATTATGTAAACAAACTGGCATTAAAAGGGTTAACATTCTGAAAATGAGTGACCATTTGGTAGTTATGATCATGACTGAATTTAACTCAATGAAAGTGGAAAAATGTATTTCATATATATCATTTTTTGGCAGTTTTTGCTGCGGGCTTTTTTGTCCTCTAACGCCGATTTAACACCAGGCCACGTAATAAAGGCAACGCGATGACGTTCTTATTTATCCACTTGTTAGCAACCGCCTTTTTTAAGACACACAATTCATGAATGGGTTCTTAATTGATGTATTTTATGTCATACAACAAAACATTAAAATCTCTCCAGCTTGCATTAACCACAGACCTTATTTCAGGCACCTAAAAAACATTCCAAAAACCCAATGATTTCCAGACCAAGGAATCCGGAAGTGCTGAAACGCTAACTAATTTCCGAGTTTTAGTACTCATTCCTGTAGCGCTCTATATGTACGTAGTGTACGAGCCTGTGTGTGCTTGTCAGTAACATATTAAGGACCGGTGCTGCTCGGTGACAGCCCAGTAGTGTTTGCCTGGCCCTTTGCTGAGGTGGTGGATGGATAATGATTTAACCATTGAAGATTAGTGATCAGATGAATACAATGGAGAGGCTGATAGCTGCCTCTGTCTGTTTGCTCTGTCCCTACTGGGAACAAGGCACATCACACACACACATCACACACACACACACACACACGGTTACGTTAGTTTAATCCCTTGTCGCCGAGCTCAATGCTAAACTCTATGTAAGCATGCACACGACACAGGAGCACCTTAACTAGAGGGAGGGCTCAGCTATGTGTGTGTGTGTGTGTGTGTGTGTGTGTGTGTGTGTGTGTGTGTGCACTTGTATGAGCGACTGTGTGAACCTGTGCTGTGTAAACACGCCTGCAGTTTCGGAGGGAGGCTCTCTGCCTCGTCAGAATGCACACACACAGATTCCATTCCCTCGTCCCTGAACCTCCTCCTCCTCCTCCTCCTCCTCTTCCTCCCCCCTCTCCTTTCGTCTCCCTTCTCCTCTCCAATCGCTCCTTTCTTCACCTCCAATATCTTCCCCTCAGCCCCTGTTTCTCTGTGATTTACAGCTCCTGGCCCCTCCCCACACCTCGGCAGCACATTAAGAGCATTTAAACTGTGGCCGTTACTAAACAGGGGTCTTTATGGAGCCGGTCTACACATCTAAAGCCCATTACAGCTACATCAAAGCTGGATAACAATGACTAATGAACAATAGATATCATGAGAGACTGTGCCAAATCAGTATTCACTGTTACTGAGAGGGTGTGTGAATGTGTGTGTGCGGGGGCAATCATAGCTCCATTCATTTTTTTTTCTCTCTCTCTCATACAATGTGTGTCTGTTTGTGTGTCTGTATCTACAGAGTGTGAACAGTTGTGTGTAGCAGCCGGCCTGTAATTGAACTTATCGGTTTTGTGTTCATGTGTGTATCTGTGAATGCAGTTTATAAGGCACTTATGTGTGTGTTTGTGTGCATATGGTGGGTTTAAATTGTGCTGAGTGGGTGTTGCTTCCATGACTACACCTATAAGATGTTCACTGTGGGTTCCAGTCCGACTCCAACATGCAGCCTCAGTACTGCTGCACTCTACCTGTTGACCTAAACAGGACCACCCTCGTCCCCTCCCTCGTCGAGGCTTTGAGCCGGTGTGAGTGCGGAGGTATGAGAAGGTGGAAGTGGCATCCGTAATCCCATAATGGCAGGTACATGATGACAGGGGTAACCCGTGTAATCCTCTTTTAGATGCAGCTATCATTGTCCTTACCGCAGCCACTTTCCCTACTAATCCCTCCACCTGCCCACCCCCCCAACACACACACAACCCCCAAACACACACACTGAAACACACCTGTGTGTACTGTACTCACCATGTCATGAATGATTAAAGATGGTTATACTTTGCACAAGATAAATGCACGAAACTAAACACACTGATCGTCTATTTCCACATTTTGACTCACCTGCACTGACGGACTGTGGAGCGCTTGTTCTCATCAGCACACATGAACACCCCTGCAGGCAATTGAACAGAAAATCAGTTCACTTCATTTCCCCTAAATAAAAATATATATTTGAATGATTAATTTGAATGATAAAGACCTGAAATGTCCAATATTTCTTCATAAAGTGCATGTTAAGGTGATGACTCACAGGCATATTTAGGGTCAATGCTAATAAAATAGCAGCCAAAGAGACCAATAGGCAACGCTAGATGACAAATTGGACATTTGGAGAAGTGGAAATCAATAAATAAGAGATATTGCTGCCATCAGTGTAATCCTGGACTCCAATTTCATGCTGAAAAATGTTGTAATTTCACTTTTTTATCAGGGTTATTAACTGAAACCTCATTGTTGTTTATTATAGCCTTTTGCACAAACAGAAAAATAATATTCCACTGTCTTCCAACTGAAAGAATTGCCTTGCTGTCCTCAAACCACCTCCACTATGGACCATTATTTTAAAAAATGTGTGTTGAAATCTTGACATTAACATTGGTTAAGCTTAATTTCAAACAAATCATTGATTTTATTGAGAAAATATTTGGGTTTTCTTGCAAAATTTGAAAATAATACATTTGTGTGTATGTCTAGAAAATGTAGTTTACTGAATGAAGAGAAATTAAAGTAGATTTTCAGCTGTGAATGTATAAAATTGTATATGAGAGTACAGCAGTAGGCATGGAGACATTCGCCTGTGTATATAAGGGTTTAGAGACACCTCAAACCTTATAGCACACTATACCTCATCGATGAAGTCTCTTTCCTTCTCACAATACATACTATAGAAACACACTATAACACTCATAGTTTCACACACACACATGCTTGCAGAGACCTATTGTGCACAATGGTAAGCCGCTCACAGCCATACACACACACACACAAAGGAGAGGACAGTCTCTTGTTGACATAAAATATATAATCCTTCCCCTTTCCCAGATATAGATTTTCAGGCATAAGTAACGGACAGCAATCCTTGACCCAACCGCTGAGCGCCTTGTTAAATCTGCACACACTTCACAGCGCACACATCACTTTTAACAGACGGAAGCCAGTTATTAAATATGGCACTTCCTATAGTGTAAGTGGCTGAGAGGGTCTTAACTGATCAAGAGGGACACTCCTGTTCAAAGCATTATTAAAGTTTAAACAGGGATGTTCCTCTTCTGAGCATTTGAGTTTCATGCGACACTACACTACTGTAGGCTGCGTGTTTAAAATTAGTCATCAATCATCCTGTATTCATCTGCGAATTAGCTTTCATAAAAGGTCACTACTTGTATCTTCATTATGTAAACTTAACAATTAAAAACAACTATGAACCAAGAGACCATCTTGCAATGGGATCACACCAGCCATGACGCCAAATCGGGCCATGGTTGTAAACTGGGAGGGCCAATGGCCCATCGCCAACTTCCTACCCCTCTACTTCCGGCATCCTTGTACGGACCACACCCATCTGTGTACTCAGCCTTCATTTTGATCTCAACTCACCTGCAAAGCTTGTGATCTTGCATGGTTGTGATGCTATCCCAGTGATGAAATCTGCCCACAGACATATAAAAACCTGGCAAAGAAGGCGACTCAAAACCTCCTCTGTGGTAGTTCCCGCTACAGTAGGTGTCTTGACCACATTTTGCCATGATGACAAACACAGAGACTCACAAGGTGAAACAACGGGGCCAGCTCTAGCCCTTTTGGTGCCCTCAGCAAAATTCAGATTTGGAGCCCCCCCCCCTCCCAGAGTGGCCGCTGTAGGGATAGAGTTAGGGTTCAACCCCCATGAACCCTAACTCTAGCCCCATAAACCGCAACACACATCAGACATCACAATGGTGATGGTAAGCCCAACATTAAGATTTTTTCTTAATTTCATAAATAACTGTATTTATTATAATATAAGTAATCATTTGGTCAATTGGTCCCAGTTGGTTTGGTCAGTTTTCCTACAACAAGAGTTACAGCGGTGAAATGTGTATTCATTAATCCATTCTCCGTAACCGCCTATCCTATTCAGGGTCACGGAGGGACTGGAGACAATCCCAGCTGACATTGGGCGAAGGCGGAGTGCACCCTGGACGGGTCGCCAGACTATCACCATTCACTCTCATATTCACACCAACGGGCAATTTAGAGTCAACAATTAACCTAACCTGCATGTCTTTGGACAGTGGGAGGAAGCCGGAGAACCCGGAGAAAACCCACGCTGACAAGGGAGAACATGGAAACTCCACACAGAAGGGCCGATTCGAACCTGTGACCCTCTAGCTGTGAGGCAACATTGCTGAACACTGCACCACCGTGCAGCCCTGAGAAGTGTATTTCTTTATTTATTTATTTGTTCATCTGTTACCTCAATACAGAAAATGAGGGGGGGTCCCACTGGTCTATGCCTTACGCCAGCCCTGGAAAACAATACCAGTGCTGCTGAAACAACTGATCAGTCATGTGAGATAAATGTGATTTAAATGTTCGCTACGTCATAATTTATTCAGCAAAGGTGTTTCCATAATTCAATTAGCGCATCTCGTTTTCCTCAAAAGCAAAAAAACATCTCAAGGGAGCGTAAATTGAGGACTTTTTGTTGAATTGTGCTGTTTCCATACAGCCTCTCTAATCAGATAGGCCCACTTCAAAATGCGCATAACAATGTGTGAATGGAAACACAGCTACTGTTTCATTTTGAACCTGACCGACCAGGTTGATGGTTGATACATAGCCTACATATAAGTAGATACACAAGAAAGTCATTTGTCATAACCAAAAAAGACAATAAATTGCATGTTAAATCACTAAAATAAACGTTCAGAAAATGCCCAAAATCCTACCTGCTGATGTCATCATCTGATAAACATACTGTACATATAAAAGCTAATATGGACGTGAAGTCCTTAAAGTGCTCAAAATGGAAATCTACAATTACATGACAACTGCTAATGAAGGTCATGTGATATGATCAAAAGCTGCGGAACAGCCACTCAATGAACCTTGTGTTGTTGTTTGTCAACAACATTAGATATATTGAGTAATGCCTACATCAAAAAAAGAAAAAAAATGTAAAAGCTTTGGAGTGCAGCAAACCATTTTGAAGGGGTGTAAACAAACAAACAAAATGCACTTCCACACATCTCAGATGTAAATAGAATGAATAATAATTGATTTTGATCAAGAATAAAAACCAGTATGAGCTATATGGTCTATCTGTGCAAAACAAGGACCTCAGAAGGAAAGCATCCACCTTTTTTTTATTTACCTTATAACCCTGTCTCCAGTGTGTACCTGCTAGCGGCACTGACCACAGAGCCCAGGGGTCAAAAGGTCACTGACCTTTCACCCCCGACCCTCTCAGCTGGTCAAACTCTAACCCTGGAACAGATGGATAACGGACTCGATGCTTTATCTCCTCCTGACCACACTCTCCTCCTCCGCTTCAGCTCTTTTTAAATCAAGGCTGAGGACGTTTGTGTTTGCCTCCGCCTTTTATTCAATCATTATCAATGATAATCCTGCATTATTATTCTATTCTCTTGATTCTTTAATGACTGTCTTTTAACCGTATTTGAACGTCCCTTTGGGTGTGTTTCTTTTGCACTTTGTCTCAATGCTTTTGATGTTTTTTTTTTATGGAAAGCACTTTGAATGGCCTTGTTGCTGACATGTGCTATATAAACTTGTCTTGCCCCCTCGCTGCAGCCTTTCCTCTCACCTCTTGTTGCCCTTCCTCTCTTTTTCCTTCATCTTCCCTGTCCTGCTCTTGATTGCCTAAACTCTCAGATCCACTCCTGTCTTCACCTGTGCTCCACTTTCTGTGTGTTTTGCCATTTCTCTTCTTTTTTTTTTCTTCCTGCTGCACTCCTCCCCTGTAATTTCACCCCATCACTTATTTTACCTTTACTTTTGTTCATTTCCCCTCTCTATCCATCCTCAACCAGGTGCTTCTTTTCTGCAGTGTGTTTGCCAGCCAGCACTGTTAACACCACCTCTGTTGGCTACATGTGGTGTGCTTCAGTTAAGATTATGGAAAAACAAGCAGAACCAGGCTTGAAAATGTGACAGCAATCAAATCATATGAAGTCATGAAACATCGGTTATCACATTACTCGGCACTCAGAGACTCATTTCAAGTGGTCACTCTTGTTATGCGTCTGCGAAATGAGTAATGTTAAAATATGATTTTTGGTCTTCAGTTTTGAGCAAAATCTAGGGCTGATCATACTTTCACACTGCGGGCATATAGATAACCTCCACTACAGACAAATTAAATCAATCACAGATTAAATATGAATTGTATCATATAAAATAAGATAAGATAAGATGAACCTTTATTAATCCCCGGAGGGAAATTCAGGTGTCAAAGCAGCAACATCAGCAAAACAGAGTGAAACACAGGAGAGGTAAAGGTATACACAAATTATAAAAACAATAACAGATCTATAAAAGATACAGAGTGAATGGGTGAACATATAGTGTGTGCAGTCCGTCAATAAATAAATGTAGTATGTACATAATGTGCAGTCTATAAAGTGGTATATAGGTTGTATAGTGTGAAGTAAGTGGCCAAGATGGTTGCAGATAGTTGCATGTTTAAAGTTCTTAAAGTCCTCATATACATAGTTTAGTGCTGCTCATATGATATACCCTGTGATTGTGTGTGTGGGGGTTTATTCCACTAATAAAAAAATGTGTTTAAGTCTTACAGGTCTGAGCCATCTACATCCACCCTGCATCCCTAAATTTACATTTTTATAAAAAAGGATATTTTAATAACAGTCCAGCGTTTCCTCTTGTCTCTCTGTGTGTGTGTGTGTGTGTTAATATATGGGGGTCATTATACACATTTATGCAGCAAAAGGAGCCTCTCGTGCCAAAGGGGCTGACGCTCAGGCGGATCGAACCTTTCGATTGATACTGAAACAATTTGCATACTGATTCTCTTTCAGTGCGCACGGATCCATAACAACACCGACCGGCCAGCTATTCAAATGCGCCTGCATCGAGAAAAGCACGGAGAAGAAGAAGCACCGGAGCAAGGAAAAGAGAGGCTTTCTTTTTTATTGCGGGACGGATAATTTGAGATTTGGAAACGTGGAGAGAGAAGAGAAGCTGCTGCGGCTGTAAAGGATGTTTACCTCGGGCAGGATTTGGAGACAGCTGTGGAGGAAAAGCTGGAAGCTGGAGGATGAAGGAGATGGAGATGGGTGGGGATGGGAGAAAACACACACTGAGGAGGAGGATGAGAGCGCATCCTCTGTCTTTTTATACAACTCGTATGTTGGAGATAAAGAGTTTATGTACGTTGATGTTCAACATCTGTGCGCAGCTGTATATGGTGCATGGGAGGCTGCACAGATGCGTGACATGATGCGGTAAAGTCAGGGACTACAGTGTCTGTGCATGTGTGTGTGTGCGTGTGTGTGTGTGTTTATGTGTGGTGCAGAAGAAGAGGAGTTTTTAAATGCAGACATTTTTTGCACCCTGTTGAGAGGAGACGTGGACAAAAGAAGTGCCGTCCAAAGTCTGACGCACAGTTTCTCTCTGCACGCTGATGAACCTGCACACACTCATTCACTCATAGCTGCTGCGACACATTTCAACCTGTAATATCTGCATGCTGCAGCAGTTCATGGCCAAACAGGCTGTCTGTGGGACAGATTTCTTAATTAAATATGCAGGCTTCATTAAAAGGCTGTTATAATAATGCAGTGTAAGCCTTTTATAATGTTGCCCACAGGCAATATTGTAAAATAATTACTGACTGATTGTCTACGTATAATGCAGCTCTCTGGATATAGAGTCAAGTTGTGGTATTTTTTAAATTCGGGCTTATAGTTTACTTACCTTTATATTATAAGACATGAGCAAAAACAACAAACTATTGCTGGTAATACTGAATGATGATGAATTATAGCTGTGCATACGTGCACTTACAGTATAGCCTCAGATTTGGCTGTATTATAAAATTAAAAAAATAATAGTATAGTAAATGCATTTATCTGAGGCAGTAAAGTTTCTCTTGAGAGATCTATAATTTAGACAGCGATTCACTGCAAAACATGCTGTCAAGTCTCTTATTAGAAACCAGCCTCACCCTCGCGTTGTTATCAGATGACAAATCTTATTTGACACAAAAGTAATAATAATAATAATTAAAAAAAATTATAATTATCAGGCCAAAATTCAAGAGGTTTGTCCTGTCTAAATTTGGAAATATTCATACAGAGTAAGGTAGTGATTTGCAGTTTGTATTAAAAGAAATACATAATATATCTAGTGTGGAAATTGTGCTTTCGGCCATCACCATAGTAGTAATTTTAGCCAGCCCAATTATCTATGTAAATTCACAAAATGTTCTAAAGTTACTTTTACAGCAATCTAAAAGTATGATCCTTTATTTTGCTAAAACTATAATAAAAAAGCAGAGAAATTATATTATTATTAATATATATATATATGTAGCAACTACATTTCTAGCAATCTCACCAGCATTTTGGAAGACGTTTTTTCAATTTCTCCAAACTGATTATTGCTGCTCATATAAAGAATAAGTCAGTCAGTCAGTCTGTTTGAGTGAGAAGTCATTTGGATGTGAAGTGCACATTTGGAGCATGGTGGTGGTTTGGCTGCTGGTTTGGCTGATGGTTTGTCTATATCGTTAACACGGTTTTGTTGTCATAATTGGAGTCTCACCAAAGTTACAGCGAGTAATTGGGCGGCATATGGACACCTTAATGTAAAGTGATGCCTTGTTAATCTCACATGAGTGCACGAATCAGAGCAAGTGACGCGGAATAACACGAAGGAAGAGGCAGTTGATTTTACCTCTGAGCAAGGCAGCAGGTCCGGCATCTGCTGCTGCTGCTCAACCATGATGGCATTCACATTAATTATAGGGAAACTTATTAAAAAAAAAAATTCCTTAATCAAGGAAAATTTAAGTGGTTTTATTAATATAGCTCTAAGGTTTATTTGTTCCTGGTTGGTTCCATGTTTTTTACTTAGAAAACTTTAAATCATGTTCGTCTTAAATGCTCTAATACAGGATTTAAAACGGTAGCAGCTTAAAGAGAAGATGATCTCTCTTTAACTCTTAATGTAATCTTGGCTTGTCGCCTGCTAACTGCTTGTCAGCGAGGTCGATATGGTGATTTTCTTTTTTTTTTTTTTTTTTTACATTCATGTTGCTTATTTTTTACTGTTTCAGTCTCAGAATAAAGTGAAACACATTTAAACAACTGCATCTGCAAAGCTTTAATACTAATTTATTTTTTATAATGTATTTCCTTTAAGATATAACTCGGTTTCTGATTTAAATAAATTAATCTGCTTGCTTAAATACATTTATAACACATATAGGCCTACATAGACGCAGAGAAAGTATGCATAAAAAAGCGTATATATTTTTAGGTTTGTTTATTGTAACAAATCAAAGGCCTTAGCCTGAGTTCCTCCAGGAATTATAATTTTATTCAGTATTGATTGGCGCGGTGTGATGTGTTTCCAAGGCCTATACTTCAAATATGCTGTAAAGGCCATGCAGCCACAAACACTGCAATGCACAGTTTTAGAAAAGAGCGCAGAGAGGCATAACCATCTCATAACATCTCATACCACCTCAAATATTTTATTTCTTCCACTTACATTCTTAATAATTTGGGAGGATTTGAGTGTAAAAATCATGAACTAGATTATGCAGAGCAACAATATTTATGGAGACTTAAAAGGTGAAACCAATACATTAGTTTTTAAGGGCTTAAAAAAATGATTAAAAAAAAAAAAGAGCAATGTGATTTATTTTTCAAAAGGCTAATTCAGTTTCCTCATGCATGCCCTTATATCTCATCATGGTTTCATTCATCCAGCCATAAATAAAACCATATTATATTATAGGCAAAAACTTATAGCCTCATTTATAAAAGTTCAGTTTCACCAGATGCCATTTAAGCAGTGGCTTATTCCTATAAGCAAGCTGTAATTGTCATTTTGAACATCTATAACGCTTGCAACGCTGTGTCACTTTGCAGAGCTGCAGAAATATTGATCCACGGTCCTCCTCCTTCTCTCTGCGAGGCATTATATTGTTTCTGCTCGGATATGCTGCTGTGGGATTAATAATCAGTGTGAGACCTGTAAGTATAATGGGCATGGTGCATTCAGGTGCCTTCAGGTGCCCCTTTGGCACAGACTTTACTTTTATTTTGCGTAAAAACGAAAAGAAACTATTTTTTTTTCTCCAAACTATACATA
>CAKAOH010027617.1:0-16947 GCA_916701665.1 Sebastiscus tertius | reverse complement strand
GTGCAAATATACAGTGCAAATTTTTTTTTTTCTCTCTATTTGATATTTATATTCTAGAATGGGAGCAAAACGTAGCTCAATTTCCCCCCGCGGACCAATAATGTATTTCTGATCCTGATATTTATTTCCTTGCCGGAGAGAGGGAAGTTCGTCCCGAAGTGGCTGCTGTATTTATACCCTCCACCTTAAAGAAGGGTGCTTCATTGAGCTGTGAATGTGACTACAAACGGAGTGCACTCCACCACGCAGTGGGAGGGTGTAGGGGCCGGATTGGAATTGGGCCTTAGTGTGGAAAAAAAAACAGATAAACAGCTGAGTTTGACGGCGAGTGCCTGGCAACGACTTGTTGTTAAGCACATGCAGTGGAACGGGGAGGGAGAATGCGACATCTAGTGGCTGAATGTTATCAATAGCACCCTTAAATGATAACAAAATCTAAAAGATGGAAGGATCAAAGAGAAGAAATGGTTATGATGGTTAAAGAATAACAGACAAAGGAGGATACATTTTGGGTTTTAAGATGTGATACTGATAAGTCACTTCTCTTTCAGACTGTGACAATCTCAAAGCTCTGATAACATCTTTAGTCTGAAGTCGGGGATTTTAAGCAGCCAGAGGGGCTCTGTCAATGAAACTGCGACAGAAGAAGAGATCCTTGAGGGTTTAAAGGTCTTTCAAATGACCTCTAATCTATCCGTGCTCACAGAGCAAGGAGTTGCAGCTCACCGTCAGCCGGTCCAGTGAGCAGCCGTAGTTCTGGCGCTGCAGCACACCGTTGCGACGGACCTCAGAGCCGCAGAGCAGCCAGGTGACCTTGGTGCGGAGCTGCGGGAGGGAGGGGGAAAGACCTGACAGCGGGCACGACGGCAGCTCCGGAGGTGCCAGTGTGGTCAGACCGATATGCAGCGAACCGCACCACTGCTCATCCACTTCATCAATCCTCACCTGCAGAGGACGGAGATAGAGGAATCAGGAAAGAGAGGAAAACAAAAACAAGTACCAGTTAGCAGGGCAAAGCAAAACAACGTCATGCATGTGTATTTCTAGTACATGCAGACACAAGTATTCAGGAGATTAATGTCCACATTTACCTCAAACAGCTCGTCTGCTTTGAGTTCCTTCGCGCTGAACACGATGCCGTGAGCGTAACCTCCAACTCTGACGCCTTGGCAACCGTCGCCGAGCAGCACCACGTTCTTACCGTGTTTACTGTGGAGCCGATGGGCGACACCTGCCACTAGACAAACACAGAAAACATTATTTTTTTATTTTTTTACATGTAGAATTCCATACAACTACATGGAAGGTTTAAAACTAAATCTTATATTGGTTGAAAACTACATAAAAAAAAGGTATTTTACTAAGTGTTTTACAGACTTTTCATACAATTCAAAAAGCTTCTAGAGTAAAAATGATGAGCCTTTATTTTTCATGCTTTGCAGACCTGAGTCGAGACGCTGACGTGTACCTGGTGAGTGGATGGGGAAGCTCTTCTCCGTGATGTTGCTGGTACAGAGGCTGTTGTCAAGCGGGCCTGAGGAGCTGGTGATGGAAACCTGAACGCACTGACCATACAGGTCGATCACAGCGTACACCTCTGAGAGACAGACGGAGAGACATGGATGAAATCTTGGGTCATCAAATGAAAACAGGCTGCAGCAGAGTCCTCATTTCACATTTCTAATCTTTACCTGGTGGCAGACCGGTGCAGGCGACACCTTGATCCACGCCGTTGATGTAATAATGGAGGTTGCCGCTGGCTGAGCGCATCATGCCGATCCGCGAGCCCGTGGTCAGGGAGTCCAGGTCGCAACCGTAGTTGTTGCGCATCGTGTTGCCGTCCTGCATGATGGCCGTTCCACTGTGAAAAAAGAGAAAAGGTTTTGAATTAACACACAGAAATAAAAACACAACCTGATCTAAAAAAAAAAACGTTTAATGAAAAAGGTGAAATTAAACCGAACTCTACCTGAGCATCCAAGTGTCATAGTCGATATCGGTCATAGTGTTGGGAAACTCAAGCTCATCGGGCCTGATGGCTGTCACTCCTGGACACAGAGGAGGGAGGAGAAAATCTGTGGTGATTACACATGAAATACATTTACACATCAAGTCTGAAATACAGTTGCACAGGTAAATGTTAGGTAACACACAGCAGAATTAATTGGAATTTTTTTGCATTTTTTGACTTCACATATCAAAAAAAAAAAGAGATAAAGAGCAGATAGGACACAATAGAGACACCTCACCTGCTTCTATTGAACCCGACCAGCGGTCCACCATCTTCTGAATAATGATTTCAAACAGCTCTCCGTCTCGAAGGCACCTGCGAGGAGGTCAAAAGTTAAAATCCTGACGCATCTCCATCACAAGGAATTCTCTGAATACTGTTTAATCTTTGCTATGAGTGCGTGAGAGAAGGAACTGAGATGTTTCACAACAATTATGAGTTTCAGTGTAGTTCATAACTGGGTTATTCCTCTGTCGACACCATGTCAAACTAATCACTACCTGTTTTGTATCTGTGAGCAACACCACCCACGCCAGGTGCGACCCGACGAGCCAAACGACATTTCTCAATAGCATTTTGTGATTGATAGATGGATGTGATGTCGCTGAAAGTTATTTCTTTCCTCACCTGTTGGAAATGACAATAGCGTCGTTGAACTCGCTGCGGCAGTTCTGTCGCAGGGCGGTGCGCCCCCCGTTGGTGATGACGGCGTTCGTGCCGTGCAGGTGGTGGAAACGCAGGTCGTTGGTTGTGCTGGCCCCTCCTACCGAGCAGGGGCTCCCGGGGGACATGGCGGTGGGGCCGTCTGAGCTGTCCTCCGGGAGAGGCAGGAGGTCCACTAACAAAAAGGGGAAATAGATTTAGAAGTCCACATCATCTAAATATATCTACATAGTATATTCAAATATGGACGCCTGTTTGTGTTCCTCCCTCTCTCTCACCCATGTCGTCCATGATGGTGGCCTGAGCGGCCTGGCCATAGAGGTCCACCACGGCGTAGACGCTGGGAGGGACGTTCCAGGCTGCGGGACCCTGAGCCACGCCGTTTACAAAGAAGTGGAGGCTGCCGTCTTCTTTCCGCACTACACCTACTGTGTCCCCTGCCTGCAAGAGGGGGACAAGTGGGAAAAGGGTTAATAAAAATGCAAAGTTAAACGTCAGAAGCGTTGTGGGAGGAGGAAGGAGCAAAGAGGGTGATGGGTATAAACCATAGGCTGTATCTAAAGATGGACGACATGACAGTGGCCCAAAAGTGAAGCCAAAACATGTGGATTGCCCCCTGGTGGCTGGCTGCAGTATAGGTCATAAAGCCCACCTCCTCCATGTTAGCAGATGAGACGTGGGCTAAAAAGTCAAAGTACACGTCAAATACATTTTTCCCAAAGATGGTTTTTGTCATTTGAGGTAGTTCTTTTCACGCTGATGTATGTTGAAGTGTTCAATTTTGTGTTAAGTTTGATTTTAATTAGTTATTTGATGCAATAAAAAGGATCGTGACGGCTGTGATACTCTCTCGCTAACAAGCTGCTGCTGTGCTCGGCTCGCGATTGGCTCGGGCGGTTGTGTGGGCGGGACTTTGATACCGTGATTCCAGCCCCCTTGATCACTACTTCGCAGACTCTGGCGCCAAATTACGTCAAAATCTCAAGATGTCCGTATCTGGAACATTTTTGTACAGTGGGGGGAAGTGGAGACGCGTCGTCCATCTTTAAATACGGTCTATGGTGTAAACGCAGAGAGTCAGCTGAGTAATAAAAAAACAAATATCCCTCACCTTGAGCCGGTCCAGGTTGTGTCCGTACTCATCCAGTATTGTCGTTCCGTTGTGCATTACGCCGTTCCCCGTCATCATCCACGTCCCTGCAAACCAGAAACACAGCACAAAAAGTTGTTTTTTTTCTCGTGAGATCCACACAAACAGAGAAATGTAGCAGCAATACAACTTTTTCTATTTGTATTTTTACCTGAGCGCAGGTTGGTCATGGTGGAGGGCAGCTGCAGGTATGCAGGGTTGTGCGTTGTGACACCGATTTCGATGGAACCCGCCCACTTGTCCACCATCTTATCGATGCGAACCTGGAACACCTCGTTGGAGCGGAGCGGCCGGCTGCTCAGGACCACGCCGTGATTGAAGTCATCAGTTGCACTGTTGAAAGCAGCGTTATGAGTATATCACGGTTTATGTTTAAAGAGCTGCGTGTAGAGGATTTCTACACATCCTCTCAAACCATTGCAAACTTTGGAATTCTTTTCAACACATATATTTACTTATGACAAATACTAACAGCAGAATGAGACCATACAACACTAAAGATGAAGAGTTTTTTCATTTTGAAGTATTCCCAAACTTTTTGAAACCGGACCCCGTGGACCCTATTGGACCTTATTTCAGAAAGAATATGAACGGTAGTCAACGGCAAGAGACCCGTTGGAATTTTGCCATGAATCACACATGATGTTTGTCAATTTAAAAGATCACTTTCAAGTCAAGAAAGTCACAATTTGTCGTAGGTTTGTCGTAGCATCGTTTAGTTTTGTGTGAAGCCGCTCAGTGAACTACGTCTCTCGTCTCACACAACATACAGTCACCAACACTAGCTAGTTAACTAACCACGCAAAAATGAAACATTATCTTACGTGATGCGTTTTATCCAGCGACTCCTGGTCTTTTTATCAGCCGGGTAATGAAAGAAAGAGCGAGACCCGCTGCTGGTGTGAGTACAGCCCAGTATGAAACACACAGGTATCGTAGCTTCAGAGAGAGAGAGAAGTCACTTACGCGACTTTTGGGTGTGTAGTCTTTCTAATTATGTATCTTCACAGTCTTATACTTCAACAGTTTTACAACAAACTGCGACTTTCTTGACTTGTAAAATTCTGTTTTGAACTGACAAACAACATGTGTGATTCCTCTCTCCGTTGAATACCGTTCATATTTTTTCCAAAATAAGGTCCCATGGTGTTCCACCGGAAGGGGAGGGACTTTGCCTCTCTATTCAAGTGGACAACAAAGTTTTTTAGTTATTAAATAGCAGAAAAATTAAATGAAACCAACCTACATTAAACATATCTGGATGCCACAACATGTCTGGCTGGTCATATGCATAAATAAAGAAGCAGCAACTAAAATATAACCATAAGGATTTGTCAAGCAAACTAAAACAAGTCCAAATCAAGCCTGTAAAGAATAAGAAAGCCTGCAATTAATTCAAGGGCGACGTGGGAGGTGGACTCACTGTGGCCTTAGCGCCGTCCTGCCGTCACTGATGATGGCGGCCTTCTGGCCACAGTTGGCGTGAAAGAGCAGTCGGTCGGGACCCTCCGAGTCCGGAGTGAGAGAAAGAGCTGGCCTGGGCCGGCCCACGTCGGGCGATAAAGCCCTCATGATGGCGTTGTTGCGTCTGAGGCGGTCGCTGTGGTTGTGGTTGTGGACTATGGTGACTTTGACGGCCATGCCGTAGAGGTCGACCACGCCGTAGACCACGCCGGGGGTCTGGGCTGCCGCAACGCCTGGGAAAGACACAGAGTGGGTTAGGAGACAGCCAACAGTCTCAGTTACAGTATTTCTTATGTCCAACTTTTGTTTGTACGTATTGATTAGAAGTATAAAGTTCATCTTCAGTCACTTCTTAATGCGGACTCTGCTAACAGACTATTCTGTCACTAATTCTAGCTATCTTGCAATAAGTAGTTTATTATGTAAAGCATCATGGGATCATGGGATAACAAAAATCTATACAGACAAATCTGTATTTTGATGTTCCTCGGCCCCTCTGTCCGTTCTGAGCTGTGTGTTTCTCAATCACTCATTTATACCCATCACCATCATATCACTGCGACCACCCACTTCCAGCCCCAAGCGTCTTCTCCATGTGCTCTCACCTTGGTCGATGCCATTGATGTAGAAGTGGAGCGCTCCACTGGCTTTGCGCATCAACCCTATGTGATCTCCCTCCTGAAATGAGAGCGGTTGATGGAGATTGTAAAAACAGAAAACACTTACACGGTAGGTGGCAGAATGAAATGCGCGTCGGCGTCGCCACAAACCTGAAGTTCATCGAGGCTGAATTCACAGTATTCCCTGCGGGTTCCTTTCCCGTTAGTCAGTATCCCGCAGCCACTCATCATGATTGTACCTAATAATAATAATAAAATCAGCCAGGATAATGTCTGTAAATTCCACAATGAACAATTTGTTTAATACAGTTTCTATGTGCCTTTCTGTGTGTGTGTGTGTGTGTGTGTGTGTGTGTGTGTGTATGTGTGTGTGTGTTACCTGAGCGCAGATTGGTCATAGTTGCAGGATAATCCAGGTTGTTGGGATTGTGTGTGGTGACACCGATCTCTATTGAGCCTGACCACTTGTCCACTAGCTTATCAATGCGGATCTGAAAATATAAACAGAAATAACATTTTAATTTTTCTGGTACTGACATTTTTTTTTTCATTATTCATCAGCTAAAATGAAGATATCTTCTGCCTCAAGCCCAGAGTGATAAATAGCACCAAACCCCCAGGAATGAAGGGAACACATTGGAAAAAATACACTGTTCACTGTACTTGGAATCGCTTAAATGTTCTCTTTTCCAGGTCATGAATTCAGTGAACAAAGGATCAGGAAATGGAGAAGAATAGAGAAGAAGTCTTCTGCGCAAGTTCTTTTAAATAGTAAGGTTTTAGAAGATGCATGCGTTTGGGAAGTAGTGAGCAAACGCCTGGATAAATGAGACTTGGATTATACTGCACGAGTCAGTGTGAGAGTTTATAAAAAGGATGTTTTTGATATAGTTTTGCCGCTGTTGAACGTGTCCCCCCCATTTACTTCAATTCATCAACACTTTTCTCCATTCTTTCTCACCGTGGAGGAGCGCGAGAAAAGCAAAGTTTTCTTCATGAATTCAAGAATAACACAAGGTGAGTAATTGATACAAAAATGACAATTTTGTGGTTTGAAATATTCCTTAAAGTCATTTACAATACAGAAATGCCAAATGTTTGCTGGTTCCACCTTCTCAAATCAGACAATTGACTTTGTTTTTTATGTCTTCAAGAGGTTGAATATCTTTGGGGTTTGAACTGTTTGAAGATATCACCTTCATCGCCAATTAATAAAAACTGACGGATTAATTGATAAAGAATTATTATTAGCAGTACTACTTCTGAGTGATCTCAAATATACTGTAAAAATATTATCCAAAGTTAATGGTCAGATATCCTGTGATTATTATTGTTTCAGTATCACCTAGCTCTACTAAAGTAGGGATGCACCAATACCGATATCGGATATCGGGTCGATACTGACTCAAATAGCTGGACTGGGTATCGGTGACAATGGGGCTGATCTACTAAATTCTATGTTTATATACTATATACATTATATACTGGAATTTTAATTCCTGTATATGTTGCTGGTACGATTGTGTACGATTTATTATTTTAAAAATAAATAACAATTTTGCAATTAATATCTCTGAATTTAATTGTCACATTTTGTTTTACAAAGTTCAGAAAACAATGTTTAAGTCCAGCCTGATGTTGCCTTACACATAAAAGAATGATCCCAGTCACTTCCACACAGTGAGGCATACAGCTCATTGATTAAACACTGGTATCGGATCGGTACCCGGTATCGGGCCGATACCCAAAGCAGGTATCGCTATCAGGATTGAAAAAGTCGGATCGGTGCATCCCTACACTGAAGTGACTATGTTCTACAACGACACTAGAGTGATCACTCTTCAGCTGTCACTGTGTCATTCATGTATGGAGAGACATGGCAGCACCGAGTCGTGTGATTGTAAACACCTCAAACATCTCGTTGTGCCGGAGCGGCCGGTTGGTCATCACCACGCCGTTATTGAACTCGTCCAGCGGTCTCCTCCGCTCCGCCGTCTTGTTGTTGTTGCTCAGTTTGATCAGTGTGCCGCATTTCTCGTGGAATAGCAGCGCGTCGTTGGTGGTCATCGCGCCCGTCACCGCCGTCAGCCCGACCCCTCCTCCGTTACCAGCAGGACTGTTGTTAGTATTTCCACCTTCTCCGGCGCTACCTCCACTTCCTCCTCCTCCACTTCCCCCTGTTCCACTGTCGCTGTTGACTGCACCTCCTCCGCTGCTGCTCCCTCTGTCATTTCTGGAAGAGGAGTCGGATCCAGAATTTCCTCCTCCTCCTCCAACGCCTCCAGTTCCTCCTCCACCTCCACCATCCTCCCCTCCGCCCTCATCCTCAGAGCGATAAAAAGATACTATTGCGTTGTTGAACACGTCGAACAGCTGGTGCTCCGTTAGAACTGAAGAGAGAGAGAGAGAAGAAGACAAGGTTGTCAATCATGTTGCACAACGTCCATCATCTGATCTGAGGAGGGTTTTCTTACCCGTGTCTGGCTCCAGGTTGTTGGGGAACTTGTCTGGTCTGCTGTGACTGCAGCTAAGCTCAGGCACTGACGAAGAGAAGAGTGAGAGGGTGAAGACTAGAAAAGGACTAAAGGTTGGAAAACAGAACCATGTAGATAAAAGGCCCCCTACCTTCATCTCCGTTCATCATTCCATTCATTGCTGCCACATTCATCAGTGCTGTGATCCCCGCATCCTCCCGACCCCCACACACCACCACCTCTTCCTCCTCCTCCTCCTCCTCATCGTCCACCTCCTCGTCCCGCTCTATTGTCTCTTTCTCCGTAGATGGCGGCGGCGGCTCGCAGCTCACCACCGTCACCTGAGTGCACTTGCCGTACAGGTCCACCACTGCCCAGAGCTTGGGCGGCAAGCCGCTCGCCGCCGCGCCGCAGTCCTGTCCGTTCACCCAGAGGTGGAGCTCCCCGCGCGAGCTGCGCTGAATGCCCACTCGGTCGCCCTCGGCTAGCTGGTCGAGGTCGCGGCCGTACTCCTCCAGGACGGAGCGGCCGTCGCGTAGCACCGAGCAGCCCGACACGATCCAGGAGCCGCCCTTGAGGCCTGTGGCGCTGCTGGGGAAGTCCAGCGCGGCGGGGTCCAGTGCCGTCACGCCGATCTCAATGGAACCGCTCCACGAGTTCACCTGAAGGGGAAACAGAATATCAGTCTGTAATATGTCACATATAATGACATGTCACGGCCATCACAAGTTACCAAGTCCTGCATTTGAGCGTTGAATTTCTACTCGTATAAAAATCATTTTATAAAGATATGAAACTGAGAGACAGTGGCGACTACGATCAGTTGTAAGAATACAGTTGTCAGCAGCTGTTACTCTGATCACAAGACATCTAAGCTGTGCTGTTTAAAGAGCGAAGCGCTGTGCTAAAAACTGCAGGTAGATATCTATGGAAATCAAAGTGTGCCTTGTTGTATGATCCATCATGTTATTTTTAGTCGTACTGTCAGTGAAGAACGCAGCTCAGGGAGCGCTCCTTTGAAAAGAAAGCAGGACAGTGTGAACACAGTGACACAAAAGAAACGAGCAATGTGATGATAGCAAAATGTAGTGGCAATGACTGCATGTCTAGCAGTATGTAAAAAAAAAAATCACCATTAGTAACTTGAAATAGTGAAACACCAGGCTCAAATGAACCTCTCATCTCCCAGCACACCAACACCAAACTTCCTAAATTAGATGTTCAATACATAATGATGCAGATAGTTGAGAGCACTTGCAGTACTATATTTAGACCAGACTTAGGAACATAATAGAGTAAGCAACACTTGCTGTCATTTTCTGGTGTTGTACATTTTTTGTTTAATCAGTTGACTATTAAATCAGAAGACTGTAATCAGCTGGGCAATATGATGATATATATATCGTCAAAACCTTCTAAAAATGCCTATGTTATATATTTTTCGGCCTATATTTATTTCTCTATAATTACACTTAAAACTGTTCTGTTCATTTTGCACTCAAGTTCTGGCGTCCTTAATTCAAACAGGAGTACACAAAAAATAGGCTTTACCATGTGGTTATTTCATATAGACTATCCATTTATTGAATTACCAGAAAAACATGCTATATTGATATACCGTTATCGAGAAATGACCTATAACGTGATGGAAGATTTTGGCTATATCGCCCAGCCCTAACTGTAACCAGTGTGTGCCAGTGTTGCTGTATATACACCTTAAGCTTTGTCATGTTGGCCATTTGCCTGACAAAGGTCTTTTTTGGTCCAATAAAGTTTTGGAAGTCTCTCAATTTTTCCTATCCTACTTTTTTTAATACCTAATAAATCCAGGAAGATCTTTGTGTTACTCAACTAAAAGGTGGAGCGTGAATCACAATTCCTCAGCTACTCGAGTTGCCATGTGGCGATCATAGCGAACGCTCCCATCTCCTTTGTCATGTCTTCTTCAGACTGAAACAATGGCAAGAGGTTCACCTGCCAGCACTCGCATGTAAACACTATGTGGTCCATCTGTGATGATTAAACCTGAGCACACAAAGCAAACAATATCTCAATAAGCAAGCTTCACCTCCATGATCTTTCCTTCCAGAGGATTCAAGACATGAAAACACAAAACAAATGTTTCACTGTAAAGAAAAAACTCCTTTCGTCTTTGCACGACATTGGAATCATATCGCGTAACACGGAGCCTGAGATATCCATTTCTTCCCCGAATCGCAAAAACTCCACATCAGCTCACAATGATGCGATACGTTATTGATCTCTGGGGGCTATTTCTCATGCGTTTTGCCTCCATGATGTGGATGACAAGAGTGCAGCGTCAGCAATAAGAGCAGGAGATTCACGGTCTCGCTCGGAGACATTTCAGCCCGGCAGATGCTTTGCCGACACGGGGGCATGAACCCACGTCATCCCACTGAGGAGTGATCCTCCTGGCTCGCTGCGCCTCACCTGCAGGACGACGTCCAACAAGAAGCCATGCGGTTTGTTGCTCAAGAAAAGATTGAGAAGTGTACGGAAACTTTAAGATCAATCTTCAGCCTCTCTCTTTTCCCCTTTTTTTCCCCTCCTGGTAGCTCCACAGGACTCCAGTTGAATTTGGCAGCAATCCACCCCCCGATGAAGTGACCTTGAGCATAACATTGAAGCTCTACCAGCCCCTGGGATGTTTTTTCTGCAGCTCACCTCCGTGCAGTGGCTAAAACAAAAGAAGACTTCCTCCGAGACAATGTCATTTTTAAAATATTGTCTTTCATATCGCCTCCTCTCCTCCGTCTGCTCCCATGGTGTCCTCCTCAGCTCTGTGGCAGGTGCTATGTAAGGCAGTGTGCTACGAAAGCCCGGGTATCTGGGTTAACAGATTTAGTAGTAACTCAGTCTGACCGGGTCGCTGTGTGGAGGAGACAGACATCTCCTTCCCTCGCTCATTCACTTATGTAACAGCAGCTGTGGGTGTCTGCCTCTCAGTCTCTCTCTCTCTCTCTCCCCCTCCCTCTCTCTCTCTCTCTCTCTGTTCAAAAGACCAATAACTACAGGAGACATGCAGAGTATGACTAGTGGACAGCTTTTTGAAAAGAATGAAAAATTAATTGAATCAAAAGCACAGCCTGAGAAACACCGTGAGGACTATACAGAGTAGTAGGAAAAGCTTCTCATCTAACACCATGCACATAGACGGGGACAAAATGTAACAGCTGAACTCTGAGCAGGGGAGAGGTGAACAAAATGCTCACATTAATAAGTTACATTTTGGAATAAATTAACATTTTAACAGCCAGGTTTTACCACCATATTAAATATTGCCATCATTTTGACAAATAAATTGGATATATGTTTAATATGAACATTTCTTTTAAGTCTTATTACAAATATATATTAAAAAAAACCTAGAAAGTTAGGCTTTAAAAACATGTAATTTACTAATACTTTCATTCTTTTGCTAATTTGCCAATTGTATTTGCAGCATATTCCTAATATACTGTATAAAAGATCCTAATAATGCCATTTTAACAGTGGGCGTATCATCGCCAACAAAACTAATAACAGAATAATATGATAGAGGTTGCATTTTCAGGCTAATATTGGCTTTTAATATTAATCAATCTGCCAATTTTTTTCTCAATTAATCGATTAATAGTTTAGATTATAGTCAAAAATTCACACAAATAAAAGGTAACATACTGCGTAACTGCAATCGATTAATCCATTAGTTGTCAACTATTAAAGTAATCTTCCATCGACTATTTTGATAATCGATTAAATCAGTTTGAGTCATTTTTTTTAAGACAAAAAGGAAAAATTCTCTGATTCCAGCTTCTGAAATGTGAATATTTTCTGGTTTCTTTACTCCTCTATGACAGTAAACTGAATATAATTGAGTTGTGGACAAAACAAGACATTTGAGAACGTCATCTTGGGCATCTTTGGGAAACACTGATCGACATTTTTCATAGTTTTCTGACATTTTATAGACCAAACGACTAATTAATTAATTAAGAATTTTTTTCAGATTTATCAATAATGAAAATAATGGTTAGTTGCAGCCCTACTGTTTAGCAAATAGCTCGTTTTGTCCTAATATGTGATATTCCAGATCTCTTTGTAGACCACAGCTTTAAATACGAACCCTAAACCACCGACGGTGTCCTACTCTGGGCGAACTGTTTGTCCAATAAATCATTTCATTTGCTCGCTCTCTTGCACTCATTTTTCCAACAGCCACTGTAGCTCAGCAGGCAGGATGGGCAGTCATGCCAATCTGGGCGCTCTGTGATGGGAAAAGTATTGATTTTCAAGACAGGCAATGCATGTCATGTCAGAGTATGAGGCTGTTTATGAGAGCGCCCCATCAGGCTGAGAGCGCCATAAGGGATGGATAATCATTTACATACAGTAAGTGCTATTAAACCACATGTCTAGCTTCACTGGCTTCACAGGCAGGCTCTGTCTTATCATGGTAGATTTTTCTGAACAACCTAACTATGCGTCTTGGCCGCACACACACGTCATTCAGAGGGTGTATGTGTGGCCCAGTTGGCACTGGCACAAGCTCCAGAGCTGCCATGTTGTTGACAAACCCAGTAGGGTTGCATACTGCAGAGGCAGAAGCCATTACAACAGACAAGCTCTTCTACGCTGATAACAGCCAGAATGTAAACACTGTGCACAGGCATCGAGATGATATGGAGAGGCCTGAGTCACAAGAGCACTAGCCCATAGATAAGCACTTCTGTTCAATGATATGAAAGCTACACATTCAAGGAAACGGAGGGAGCATGTATGGAAGTTCTTCACCTAAAAACTTCATACTGAACGGCAGAGTTGGTCATGTGACATATTTGATTTTATATAGTTTAGGGGAACACTTTAAGAGGTATTATGAGAACCTTAGGGATGGCAAGATGTTTTATCTTGGTTTGATAACAGAATAAGAAGTATTAAGAGTGACCTGTGCTTTAGTAAGTTGTTACCGATTGCCACAAAAATGCAATCAATAAAAACTGGTATAAGACGGAGACCTTTGCCAGAAAATGCCAGGAATGGATCACCTTCTCGTGAAACGACGAGGCCGCTATCATATCTGGATGAATCGAAGGAGCGTATAGGTTCTTTGCAGAAGGAATTGCGCTCCAGCCGACACGCACTTAGGAATGTTTTGCACTAGACACTTCAGGGAAAGTTGCAATAGCACAAGGCTCTTCACAGTATTTTAGCATTTTAGGATTTTATTGGTCTGAATGATTGTATAAATGTAGGTGGTTGTCTCCTATGTACACTATGTTCTTTATATGTGTGTGCTTTTGTCTTTTGTCTATTGATTGATTGACAATATGGACATTAAGATAGTAAGAAATGTGTACTCCACTTGGTTCTCTTTCTTTGATTTAGGTTTCTTTGTGTAAAATATCTTTAACATTGTTGGATAATAAGTGAGAATAAAATGGAAAGCAAGTGTCCCTGCAATGAGAGAGAGGAAGAGTGCATGTTTACAGATGCCAGACCAGTGATTAATGAGTTATACCTTTTAGTGGTCAGACTCCTCCTCATCATGCATTAGTCTACACCAGCAGAGCTGCTTGGTCAGTGCTGGTAAAGGTCTGGATATGCTTTGTGTTTGGATCAAGATGTGTGTGTGTGAATAGTAACATGAATATTATTAATGACACTGGTAACTGATAGTAATTTTACGCCTATTTTGGTTCACACATAGCATTTGAGTCAGTATAATACTTGAGTCACTACAAACTGCCCCACCACATCAAGATCTGCTCCCTCTACGGAGTCTTTCAAAGCATAGCTAAAGACCCACCTCTTTTTTTAGGCTTTTGAATGTACTTGAATTGTGATTACTAATTGGCCTTTTAAAATAATGCTCATTATAACAGTCTTTTACTCATGGGATTTTTACTCATGGGTCTCTGTCTGTGGATGTGTGTGATTTTGTTGTCTGCTCTGTTGACCTGTTTTTTTTTTTGTGGTCAGGTCATGTTGTTTTAAATGTGCTATAGAAATAAATTTGACTTGACTATGTTGAATCTGGGAAATCTGATTACTTTTGATGAATTTAAAACATTAATGAAAGACTTAGAAGCAGAGTCAATCGGGGAACTGTCTGTGTTTCTGAATATTTTCACTTTAACGTTGGCTTCAAACACACTTGATTTCAATGTGTTTTGTATGATATTATGCTATGTATTTATTTTGCATTTGTTTTATGTTGTGGCAGTCTGAAACTTTAATGTATGTTTAAAATGCTGCTGTCTTGGGCCAGGTCTCTTTTGCAAAAGAGATTCTTAATCTCAATGAGTACTACCTGGTTAAATAAAGGTTAAATACATTAAAACAAAATAAATAAAATAAATAAAATAAAACTATAATAGCCCAACCCGGTATGAGCACTGCAGTATTATTAGCCAATTACTAATAAGGTAGTTTAACTACCTGGTTAAATAAAGGTTAAATAAATAAATAAAAAGAATAAAGCTATAATAGACCAACCTGGTGTGAGCACTGCAGTATTATTAGCCACCAGGAGAGACTGGTGGAGAGACTGGCAGAGAGGCTGACAAGCACTGTCACCTTCTGAACAAGCAGAGCTACGTTAACAAGCTTAGTTGAGCTCCTTGTAGCACAATTAACAACAGAAAGTCCTTGACAACATGCAACAGAGATCCATTATTACCTTACAGAACAGCCTGAGCTGCTGCTATCATGGCTACTTAGCAACAGCTAACTGACGGTACCAAGGCAACTGTAGCAGGTTATCATTAGCCAGGTGGCTCTTTTAACAAATACACACATAATAAATGGATTTATTAAGTCACCAGTAGCAGCAGGAGGATCTATGGGTTTTATTTTAGGCTTAGATCTGTGTTTTTGTTTTATTTTTGGCTTTAGTCTAAATATCACTAAATGTGATGTCTGTTGAACATTTTAGATTTTTATTGGGTGAACATTTTATTCATAAATGAATTAAAATAAAAAATGAAGTGTAAGAGTGAACTGAATTACCCTACTTGCATAATCTTCCCAGAAAAATAGGTAAAAGATTGTTTTCTTATTTCTTTTGTTTTGTTTAACGTGAATGTGTAGTTATTAATAAAAATAATTATTATTATTATAATTATTCTAATAGTAATCATTATTATCATTATCATAGTAATAACAAATAAATTATGCCAACGTTCTCTTCAAACTATCATAACTTTAAATACATTACACACATACAAATAATATCCAGATTAATTGTTAATCCACAGGAATATTTTAAAACATTCATCATTGTGATTTTGAGTCATTTGATGAATATTTGTTTTCTTTCTCTTCCTTCTATGCTTAACAGATGATGACTTGTTATGTAATATATTTAATCACCCTTTTAAACATTGAATAAAGAGAAAAAATAACCACAGACATTCTGGCAGTGTGACATTTGTGCACATTCCTTAAAATTACTGACTATTTTTCTTGGATGATAAACAATATTTGTGATTGTTTGAATATAATTCTAACATTAAATTCAACTTTAATATTTAAGCTGTATAGAAATTGAAGCCTTTATATCTATCTTAAATCTGTTTTATTTTTGGCTTTGGTCTAAATATCACTAAATGTGATGTCTGTTCATTTCTGTGAACACATAAAGTGACTCAATATAACATTAATGTTAAACTGGACACATGCTTATACATTATGGGATTTTTCTGAATATAATTCGAACAGTTAATTCAACTTTAATATTTAAGCTGTATAGAAATTGAAGCCTTTATATCGATCTTAAATTTGTTTTATTTCTTGCTTGGAAAAAAGAACCTGAGACTTTGTGGCAGTGTGACATTTGTGCACATTGCTTAAAATTACTGACTATTTTTCTTGGATGATAAACAATATTTGTGATTTTAGGTGAATCTAGTGTTATAGTTAAATCTCAGTGGATGTAATTTACCCCTGAACAATACTAATAACCCGTAGTGGCTGTCAAGCAGAGTGAACCGCCCTGGGTGGTAGAAGAAGCCCCTCACTGCGGACAGAAGCGGACCACTCGGCCCCTCCAACAGGCGCTGCTCGCCGCATCCCGCTGCTCTCATCACCGCTCAGAGAACCAGCAGCAGCAGCAGCAGCGGAGAGAAGGGCCTGTTGTTGTTTACCTTCTTATCAATCCGGACGGTGAAGACATCCCGGTCCCTCAGCGGCTCCTTGCTCAGCACCAGGCCGTGGTTGAACTCCTGGACGGGCTGGTTGCGCCGGGCGGTTCGGTTGGAGTTGGACAGGCCGATCAGCTTTCCGCTCCGCGGATGCAGCTCCGCCGCCATCTTCAGTGGGCGGCCAGTATGTTCACGACAGTGAACGGGGGCTTTGCGACAGTTGCTGACGCTGCACGGCAGCCGGTAGATTACTGCAAGAATCGATACGACTGAGCTGCACACCGCACCCATTTCTGTTAGCACATAGAGTGACTCCATATGATATCATATAATATAATATAATATAATATAATATAATATAATATAATATATAATAAATATAATATATATAATATAATATAATATAATATATAATATAATA
>CAKAOH010027616.1:0-19691 GCA_916701665.1 Sebastiscus tertius | reverse complement strand
GGGGATACTGGGAATAAACCAGTTTAAATATTCTGGTCTCTCTAAACCGGGATAAGAGTTTATCAGGTTGAACCAGGATTCAGTGTTTCCATGTGCAAATATATGTATATGTAAACAGGACAAAAATGATAAAAGTGATACTAGAGTGCATGTAAACATTCTCTCACACACACACACACACACACACACACACACACACACACACACACACACACACACACAGGTTATAGGAGGTTGTAGTAGTGTGTGTGTCCTCAGCGTTATCAGCACTACGGTAAACATTTGTCATTCAGCTCAACACCTCCGGCTGAATTCAGCTCACACTGCTGCAGCGCGTCACTGTCAGTGTGTGTGTGTGTGTGTGTGTGTGGACACCTAATACATACTGTATATCGTGTGTGTGTGTGTGTGTGTGTCATCACACTGCTGCTCCAATGTCACTCTGTGTTTATTGGAGGTAAAACTCTTCACTCATACTCACTGACAGCAACATAAAGCTGCCTGTCTGACCCTCCACAGCACACTGTGTGTGTGTGTGTGTGTGTGTGTGTGTGTGTGTGTGTTTGTGTGTGTGTGTGTGTGTGTGTGTGTGTGTGTGTGTGTGTGTGTGTGTGTGTGTGACCGAGGGGGTCGGCAGTGAATAATGTGTGTGTGAGGTGATGTTTTAGTAATCACAAGGACGGGTCGGAGGCGGCCGGACGCTTCAACAGCAGAGCTGAGAAACGTCACTGTGACAGGACAGAAAACAAACCGGCTCCATGTGTCATTTAATCATCAATAAATCAATTTGATTGATCACAAAAAACAGCCTCTACACTACATTTGAAACTGTGAGCTACCAGATGATCTATGTGCAGGATTTGAAAGGAATCTTGATTTTGGAAGTACAATGGAAACCTCTTATAGACCACAGTTACAGAGATCAACCGCTTATATGGATCAAAACGCTTCCCAATCATCTCCATACAAACGCTGTTTAAAGGGACTCTATGTAAGAATCCTAATGTGTTGTTAGCAGCTTCACCTGTGTCTGTTAAGTCAACTAAAGTCAGCGTCCTGTTGCTGGCGCTTGTGCTCACTCTACATAGACATGAAGGAGCATCACTCAACACAGTGAGGAGACACACGTCAGCTAAAAGCACAAGGGATCAGAAGAGATGCTGTTGGCCAGTCTGAGCATGCTCTGGTTGTGAGCTGCTTGAAAGTGAAACTGTCTGTGTTCGTTAACTACTACGCCAACTGTATATGTAACTTGTTCTTCATAATACAACATTTTCTATATGATATTTCATCAGTATGCAACCTACACTCTGTATAAACAGTATGTATATGTCTCTTTATATACACCATATATGTCTCAATCAGCACTTTACTAGTTTGCACTCTGGTACGATAGAACACTGCATCTCGTTGTACTTGTACTATGTGCAATGACAATAAAGCTGAATCTAATCTAATATAACCGGCTCTAGAGCACACATGCAAACCGGCGCCTGTCTCCCTACACGCCACTACCGGGTGAGGGAGCGAGGAACCCCGGCAAAGAGACGCCATTCTGCATGCACGCTCACGCTGCAGAGCCCACCTCTCCCCCGGTGAGGGAAAAGGCAGAAGAATCGGCACCGAGCCAGTAAATAGCAAAGCGGTCCGTTTCATTTCTCTGTATTCATGTAATAAATATGTCCATTAGATGGTAATCTGCATTAGAAATGATGCACAACAACAAAAACAATCATCCACTTCTAGTGATCAACTTGACCCGGACAGACGTGATCACTATGAGCGGTTTCCACTGTAACTCTGGGATGGATGGTCTAAAAGCAGCACATATACCGTACCAATCTTCACTATCTCGTTTTCTACCATTTCATCCATATAGACACTCTGAAGCTGAGCAGCTCATCTTCTCTTCCTCCTCTACTATCACAGCTGCCATAGTGCTCAACAACAGCTCTCTCTCTTTGCAGATGAGACAGGAAACAGCTCATTTTTATGCTCTGATTTTGCAGCCTGGCTGGAAAAATGGAGGCAGCACATTGAAGTGAAACCTCGTGTCCCGGAGGGCAGCTCTGCCACACAAACCAAAGCAACCCTGAGTGATCCGGAGTCAAAGTGGATCTGCTTTAGGAGCAGAGGGACCCACAGTTGCTTCTGGGTCACAGCTTTGTGTTTTTAAGGAAAACACAACAAAAGTGTCTCTTGGTACTGAGCTGCTGTCCTGCTCAGATGAACATGAAGAGGCGATGTGTCACCATGGTGATGCAGATGAAGGGGCTGACCTAACTGCTGCCCCGTCAGCCGGGTCACTGGAGACAATCAGGAGTCATCGGCCGAGGTGCTCCGTGACATTTCAGCCAGTCGCTAGTTTGTGAACAATACTGAACTGCAGCCGGACAACAGGAGAAGAAAACATCCCTGATGTGTTCCTGAACCAGTGTGACGATTCACTCAGCGGATTAACCTCATTAACGTCATTTATGGTTCCTTTATATCATCGGGCTCAAATCTGAAATATTGCCAAAAAAGGCGCGTTTGCTCTTTGCTTTGACACCAAATCCTCCGCCACCTCTCGGTACGTCAACTCTCCCTCGTTGACGTTGAGTGAAATATGACACCCGCCGCTCTGAGCTCACTCCTTAAGATGCGTTCACTTTCAGATAGTAGCGTCCGTTGCCCGACTATCTATTGATAACACGCCGCTGATACGCCAAAATGAACTAAAAGGGTTTTATTTCTGTAAAAAAAAAGCAAGATGACGGCGGCAGCGGTCGGTATGTAATGTAACTGGTGCGTGCCTGACCACCGTGTAACACCGGTGACAACGACTACCACGACAAGCCTAACCAGCACAGACCTCGTTGAGCTGCTTCACCTGCTGGTCTGAACTCAGAGCGCCCTCGTCCAGAGAATGCAGATCGGTGTTTGTATGACTAGACGTACCGATGATGCCCTGATATCGCCATTTCGTCACACCCTTACTGCTGACAATATACTGTAATCTATACGATCATAAAATCTGTACTACCAACAAAGAGCTTTCTGAATATATATTTATCTGGACAAGACATCCTGGTGGTGAGCACAACAACAGCTCTGAGGCTCCACAGCTTCATACTAATACCTGAATGCACACATATTGGTATACTGCTCTTTCCAGCTGCTGAAACTGGAGGGTGTTTTATTGATGTATAGAAAAATGTAATTCCAGAAGAGCAGAACAGCCTGACTGTGTTTTTGTGACTGACAGCTGGCGGCGGCGCTGTAAAGCGATTACACTGCAGGTGAGCATCAGTGGATTACACTGAGATAATGTGACCAAACGGTGAAGCGGCTCTAAGCCCTTTTCTCTGGGATTTTCACAATAAAATAAAACACATAACAGAATGTGGTCCGGCCAAATTTAGCCGTACGCTCCGGGGATTCACGGTTTGGCTTTTTCCTTTTGTCAGGAAACATCCTGTGAGATATGATTTAGATCATCATGGGACGTTGGCATTATTGCTTTCCTTTCTGAAAACCACGGTATCAAGATGCCTCAACATTTGTGCCATTTCAAAGTATATGTATATATATATACGTCCTTCATCCTTTCTGTTCTCCCTCCTCATCCTCCCCTCCTCCTCCCTGCAGAGGGAACCCAGCGCTCCTGTCTCCGTCTGTCTCTCTGTCATTGATTTTTCTGTCAGCAGTCGGACCCCCCAAAGACCCACAAAGACCAACAGCTAAACCTCCTCACTGCTGCAGCCTCCACCTGCCTGCCGGACTCCCACCGCGCTCTGTGTAAGTGTGTGTGTGTGTGTGTGTGTGTGTGTGTGTGTGTGTGTGTGTGTGTGTGTATACCCGCCAAAATAAAACTCTGGATGAAGCTCACAACAGTTCTCATACTCACACAACAACAAGTACTATGATTTATTTTAAAACATTACGTTTTTATCAAATTCAGCTCCATCTGTCTGTCTCTTTCCTCTTCATCATCCTTCTCTCTTCCTATTTATTACAGTGAAGGAATATGGTTTGAATTTTATTTTTATCAGGCGGCAACCTACGAGTCTGAGAAGTGAAGCCAATGCTGAAGAGCCTTAAACCTTCATCCTGTCTAACAGCCAGCAGGGGGCGACTCCTCTGGTTGTATAGAAGTCTATGAGAAGATGAGTCTACTTCTCTCTTGATTTCAGACAAAAACCAAGATGGTGACGACTAAAAACCAAGATGGCGATGACCAAAAACCAAGATGGCGATGACCAAAAACCAAGATGGTGACAACCAAAAATCAAGATGGCGACGACCAAAAACCAAGATGGCAATGACCAAAAACCAAGATGGCAAAGACCAAAAACCAAGATGGCGATGACCAAAAACCAAGACTGCGACAACCAAAAACCAAGATGGCGATGACCAAAAACCAAAATGGCGACAACCAAAAACCAAGATGGCGACAACCAAAAACCAAGATGGCGACGTACAAAAACCAAGATGGCGATGACCAAAAACCAAGATGGCGACAACCAAAAACCAAGATGGCGACAACCAAAAACCAAGATGGCGATGACCAAAAACCAAGATGGTGACAACCAAAAACCAAGATGGCGACGACCAAAAACCAAGATAGCGTCGACCAAAAACCAAGATGACGACGACCAAAAACCAAGATAGCGTCGACCAAAAACCAAGATGGTGACTAACCGGGGAGTCCGAACTGAAGGCTTCAAAACAGTAGTCCACAAACCAACGGGTGTCGTCACGGTGACTAGGTCCACTCACACTCTTTGCTTTGTAGTTATCATTTCCATCATGGCCTTGGCTTCAGTGGAGAGTAATTCTGGTTTCGGGGGATTTTACTGGCTTCTTGAGATTCCTTTGAATTTCCGCCTCTTTAAAACATAAACAACCATATTTTCCTCCAACAACTCATCTAAATTCTAGTACAGATGCCTGAGTTTCAAACACAACTCTCCACGTTGTCTTGGCTTTAAACACATCCCTCAGTGTGAGCGTGCTTGAATGCGTCGCTGGTTATGTTCAGCATGAAGCCACTTTAAGGAGAAATTTAAGGGGTAAATCAGGGTTCAGGAGACGGCCTGTCGTGCTCAGTAATGCATTTTGTCATGTCCCTCTTGTTCTTTTTTGTCCTCGTCTTCGGAGTTTTGTAAAGCTTTTGTGGGGGCAAAGCCAGATCTCCAATCTCCGAGGCGATAAAGTATTCATGTGGTATTTGTATCCTAAACGTTATTTGTTAAATAAATGATGATAAAGAGTTTCAGCAGACGGGAGAACAGTAAAGTCCATTTATCAGACTTCAGAGCGCTCAGAGCCGACGATATCCTGAGAAGAAATTACTCCAGAATGTTCCTGTATTCATCGTGTTACGACTCTTTCAATGTTAGTGATGTTTATGTTTTTGTAACATGGCTATATGGGAATACATAGTCGATATGTATACAGTCTACATGACCAAAACATGGAGAGTGCCTGACTATACCTTTATAAATTGTATCATAAATGATGTATTTTAGTGTATTTTCATCATAATTACCTTCCAAGTTGTAGTAAAGAGTAGTAGATTACATTCAGTTCATCTTTATCTGTTGGTTTTAATGATGATATTACCTTTGAAATAAAGATTTTGTACAAGGCAAGGACAAAAGATCTTTTTTTATTGCTTCTCCATTGTAACTTACCTGGTAACATAGTTTAGTTTACTTACAATTTATTCATATTCCTCAGGTTATTACCTTTCAAATGAGACCAGATATACAGTATATGCATATAAGCCGTATGGCTGAGGAGTTAGTCCTGATTGATTTTGAGCGACGGCCGGCTCCACCGCCACGTTACCGCCATACGATAACGTTTCCTGTCCGTGACAGAGTTAGCATGCAGCTTTAGCTCTGCTCTGTCTAGCTCTGCTTTTCCTGTCAATGTGTGAAACCCAAAGTGTTTCCATCCTTTACTGGATGTGTAGTGTTTACCACGCTGGATTTAAAAATCCACGCAGATACTTTCTTGTTTCGTGTTGGTTGACGGATACGGAATGGATATGACGTCACGTTACTCAGACTACCACAATAAAAGCGGTAACTTCCTTCTACCTCCACAGAGACTCAGATGAAGCAAATATATTGATTCTGAATACATCGACAGTAGTCAGTTGTTGGGATGATGGCGGCCAGTCGGAAACGCATCTCCTAACCCTAATACTGACTTTGATTGTTCCTGAGGTAGAAGTCCGTCCTCTTCCTCCTGTTGAGGTTTTCTATTTATGTTTTACCTGCTTTATTTCGTTCTCTGTTGCTGGTCTGCGTTTCGTGCTGGTCAGTATTTCCTCCCCCAGATGTGACAGAACTGACCTTTTGCTGGGCCAGAAGTCACATTCATGAGACAACTCAATGAATAAAATATGAACGGGGTGAAATGAGAAATCTGTCCGCCTAATTATCTTTTTTTTATTTTTTTATTTCATGGACATTTTTATGGTTATTTTTGCCCCCGAGCCTCCATAAATTCCTGACCCTCCGGCGGTCCTGTTAGCTCAACAGACCGCTCACTTCCTGTTTCTGGGTTGACTTGGTGATTCTGTTCCAGATGAGCTGAAGTATCGAACTACTGAATCTGCCGACTCACCTCGATGATGATGTCACTGAGGGGGCACAGGAGGGCTGGATGTTAAACCAACATGATGAAGGGATTTAAGGGTCTCTCTGCACGTTACAAAGCAGACGATTTGAGTAAAGTCTCATCTCCACACACACACACACACACACACACACACACACACACACACACACACACACACACACAGCTGCCAACATGCTGATGTGTGTTTTATATTTCATGCATCACCAGCTTTCTGTGCTGAGGACAAAATCCCACCAACTTCACCCTAAACACTTTCATTTTGTTCCACACGCGTTCGCCGCTAAAAAAAAAATGCTTTTCCGTTTCGGTCCGATTGAGAGGAGTAGAGGAAGGAGTTTATTCAGGCATCTTAAAAAGTCCTGTTCACTTTTTTGTCATTTTTGTCATGAACAACGTTCTGCAGTCAGGGCTCAACATGTTCAGCCTTTAGACGTTAATAAGACACCGTACAAGACTTCAGGAGGGATGTGGAAGGAAAGCTGAACTCTGCAGAAGAGACTCAGCAACTCACAGCTGAAACTTTATGGTGTATTTAACTACAAAATGAAAGTTCAGGGAAGTGAACAGATCTGGTATCTTCGGTACCACCTTAAAGGGGACATGTCATGAAAAACTCACATTTCCAGTGCTTGTTAACATACATCTGTTTCCAGACGCATTTTACTTAGTTTACCTTATTTTAAGGCCAACCATGACGTGTTTCATAAACCTAAGTAGTGTTGCACGGTATACCGATACTAGAAAGGTAGGAATGCACCGATGCACTGATACACTGATACAGAGCTCATGTACTCGTACTCGCAAAACGGCTCCGATACAACAGCACCAATACCACTTTATAGCACCGCGACGTTAACCTCTCGTCACCATCTCTCGGGTCCTCACGCTCCACCTCCCCAACGGTGCAGGCGAGATGGGCTGGTGGTGCGCCCGACCCCGCTGGGCCGGGATCCCACCTCAACTGGCGCACGCTGGCCCTCACTTTCATTGCGCCACGGGGTTTTGCTTGCACCCTCTGACTCGGCATGTGCGTTAGACTCCTTGGTCCGTGTTTCAAGACGGGTCGGGTGGGTTGGCGACATCGCTACAGACCTCTGCCGCCTTTTACGTGGGCCAGGGCACGACGCGGTTGGGGCGCACTGAGGACAGCCCGCCCCGGTCGACAGTCGCACCGGGAGCTGGGAGCCCCGTCACGGTGCAGCAAGGTCCTAGCGGGGAGCGCAGTAAAGCTGCGGCCGCAAGCCACCTTCGGCGCAAGCATTTCCAAGCCGACCTAGAGCCGGTCGCGGCGCACTGCCTCGTATGCGGGACTCCCCAGCCTGCCGTGTGTCGCTCACACCCTCCAGCTGGCTGTTAACGAGGGCCTTTAGACACAGAGAAGTACTCGTATCGGTACTCGGTATCGGCGAGTACACAAATGTAAGTACTCGTACTCGGTCTGAAATTAAGTGTTACCGGTGCATCCCTAAAGAAAGGTATCGGTATAGAGTCTCTTATTTGGTGTCCTAAACCGAAGTGAGTGGTTTTGTCGCCCACTGCTGGTGCTGCACCTTCATACACGGGTCTAATATTCACGGCGAGGCAAAACGTGACACTGACCCGCCGTCCTCTGGTGGATAGACGGGTTTATAACACACTTCGGCATGATGCCGGCTTGTCTTTCTATCAAGACCTCTCTCTGAACTCTGGTGCTTCTTGTCTGCTGAGTAAACTTGACAACATTTTGACAGCCTGTAATCATCTCCCCCTGCAGGGAGGTCAAAGGTCAGATACGGTGGCGTGCTCCAGAGGCAGGTACAGATGGGCTGCCGTGCTGAAGGACTCAGCGTGTGGAGTTACCTCCTCTCCCCCGTCGGTACTGTACCACCGTGGAGCGGTGTACTGTACTCAGCGGCGGCCCGCCGTGTTAATTAGAGCGTCCTACTTTCAGCAGCTCGTAGCGGTGAACTCCTGCTGCTCTGTAGCGTGCAGGAAGAGTTCCCCCAAAAAAACATACAAACAGCCAGAGGTTCAGTTATTAATCATTAAATGCAATTACACTCGCTGGCCTTTGCAGCAGCTGCATATTTACATGAAACCAGACTAAAACTCTTAACACCAATTATTTGAAACTATTTGGGATTAAGTCAGTTAATAATGTATTAACACGCCGTGGCCTTCTGCTGCTGAACTACCAGAGAATAGAAAACCAGAGGACTGAATTCACCCCGAGGCCAGTTGTGAGGTCGTGCTCGGTGGCGGCGGCGGCGGCGGCGGCGACGGCGACTGTATCTGTGACGGGACATCCTGACACAGCAATCTGGATCTGATCCAACAGAGGCAGCAGCTGTCGTCCTGTCCCTCTGCTCTGAATGACCGTTTTAAAGCTTCCTGGCGCCCGCTGAAAAGACTCCACGCCGAGATAAGAGGTGAGAAGAAGGAAAAGAAGATGTGTGCTGGAATAAATAGCTGATTTGTTCAGCGTGGTGCGGGAGGATGTGATAAAACCTCTGTCTTTGTGGCACTTTCTTCCTCCGTCTCGCACTCTCTCCCCACTTCTCCTCAACAAAAGGATATGAGGCCTTTCACACTGTGTTTTTTGTCTCCTCTGTTTAAAGGGCCTGTTTATTTATCAGTAGTGAGACAGATATGCTGCCACAAATCCGCCAGCGGCTCATGTAAACAGGCACATTGACAAGCCTTTGGAGAGTGGGTGAACCGCAGGCTTTTAAAGCTTTCGACATCGCTGTTTGAATACCGAAACACCTCGGCGCTCCCCGGGGAGCACGGCAACTTTTCTGCTTCAAATCGAAGTGGAAAGACAAAAACCTCAGTTTCATCCTTCAGGCATCTGTTCTGCTTTCATACTACAAACTGGTAGTCTTCTAGGAGAATGTACAATGTGGGACTTGATATGAAATTGATTTTGTTAATTTCCTTACTGTTCAACAACAGCAACAGACGCTGACTCGTCAGAAACATAAGAGTTTCATAAAAAGTGCTCTGAGCAGCACTTTTTAAATTCAATTAACTGATCTGGTGTTTAATTATCGTACGGAATCTAAACATGGTGCAGATGATTGAAGCTGACCTCGTCTGACTGACGCGGACTTTAATTTGCTGTTAATGAAAACTCAAAACTTCAGAATTAATAATTCATTCTACTCAGTTCTACTTTGACATTTAATGAATTCCTAAAATTGCCGTTTGTATATTAATTACCGCATCTGAAACGTCCAAAAACAAAGTGCATCCTTGATGAGTTGAAGTAAAGGGGGACCGCGTTTAACAACAGCAAATCTATATCCTCGGTCAGAGCCGTGGTCGGGGCCATACATTCTAACTTACTGATGTGAAATGACGGTCGTGGAGGAAGTGTTATAAATAGTAAGATTTACTTCAATTCATTAAGAATTTTCTCCGTTTTTGTCCATGTCTGGATTCTCCGTTCACCGTGGAGGCGTTCAAGAAAAGCAAAGTTTTCTTCCAGAATTGAAGGTACCACATGGAGAGTAATTGAAATACAAATGGTCATTTTAAGGGCGTAGAATTCCTTTAAGCTGCCAATTAAACTCAGCACTTCAAAATCCTCCCATCCCCGGTTGGCTTTTAATATGAAATTCCCACAGGAAGTTGAATTTGATGTTCAGTAGCTTAATAATGAAGAAAAGCACAGCGAAGTAGAAGAAGCTTCATGAAGGGATGAAAACGTGGTCTCTGTTAGCAGCGGAGCGGAGAGCACATCATGCTGTTGTTGCACAAATGGAGTTAATGCCGTGGAAAAGCACATGATACTGAATTTATCATGTGAGCCATTAAAGTAATTCCACCGGCCAAAACGATTTATTGATTTTAAAAAGCAACAAACCTTTTAACCCCTCGTGAGTCATGTTTCCCCCGCTGGCCGGCTCCTGACTGACCTCACAAACAGGACGAACAGAGGCAGAGCTCAGGGGTTAGCAGCGGGCTAGTCCATCCCCATCGTGGCTCAGTGAACAAAGAGACGCACACAGTCACAACAGCTACCTGTCAGAGAGCAGCTGTCGCAGCCTGCAGGGCATTGTTTGTCGACGGAACGAGATGCTGAGTGCTGAACACAACCCCCCCAGCTGGGTGGGTGGAGGACAGGATGTGAGGTGAATGAGAAATCATGTTAGCGCCAGTTCATCAGGAGCTGCACCGCCTTGCTTTCACTTTCCACATGTCAGGTGTCACAATGCCTGGAAATAAGTTTCCTACAGTCCCTGTGAGCTACGGCGGCCTGAAATATAAAAGGTAAGCAATAAAATAGGCTGGTTGTGACCTCTGAGGTTGTGTAGATCTGATGTTGTGCTCACTCACAGCTGTTTCCCTGAATGAGGAAACAACCAACCAATCAGAGAGTTGTCATGAATACCTTCACACAGAACGTGAATATTACTACGACTGTCCACAATACCAATTGTTGGGCTTTGGAAATCCGTATATTAACTATACATCAACAGCGAATATTCAAAGCTTCAGCCAGTGGTGGGGGGGGGGGGATGATACGGGCGTGACCGCCGTGACTGGAGGAGCGCTTTAACCACCTTTAACCTTTAATTCAGTCGGCAGCACAAACTCATTAAAACAGCCCAGTTCCTCCGTCACACACTCAGAGGTTTCCCCCAACACATGCTTTTTTTCAATCACAATGCATCATGATGAGTCGGCGCACGTCTCTGTCCGTGTTCAGCGTCTTTCAGGTCCTCTCCCCCTGAACGGCAGCGTTCTGCATCTGCTGCCCGGCTGCAGGCCCGTTGCCTAACGCAGCCTGCGGAGGCGTCCTCTTCTACGGGAGATGAACGGCGTAGCACTGCAACGCGTGTCTTTCGGTTTAATTAAAGGCGTATTCTGTTAGTCTACGGTATTGTTGTTGAATAAGAAGCATTTTGCAAAAGGTTTGTTGAGTTTCATGCACGTTTGTAATCCAGAGAGGGTTAAAAAAAAACAACAACAACAACTATCTGAATAAGTGAATAGTGGAATATTCGGGTCCAGCCCTGAATATTACACGGCAAAAAAGTGATGTACTAATTTTTGGAACAAGGTAAATCTTCAGAGCTTTTGCAGAGCGAATAAAGACGTCAACCAATCAGGTGTGAGTTGAGTTGCGCCAACATGACGGCAAACTTTATTACTCATTTCAACCTCGACAATGGATTCCTTCTGTTCTCACCTTTCACAATAAAAGCCCCAGTATTTGCACGTGAGTATTTCCTATTTTTGTGTTGTTGTCAGCTTCCTGTGCCAGAAAAAACAACAAAGTTAAGAGTTAAATAAAGTTAAGTTAACGGAGTTAGAGCCAATGATGAAGTGAAAATGAAATCCCTGTAATTATCAGTCTCTCTATAGACTACAATAGAAACAAGGTAATTAGAGAAGAAACAGATTGTGGAAAAGTAAAATATGCCACCCCTCTAAATACCTGTTTCTGTCCTTCTCAGCTCTAATTTCAGTGTCTCTCTCGTAGCTCCGTCCTCAGAGCTTTCAGAGACGGGCGGTGGGTGGAGGTGTCTGAGAGAGAGCTGAAATAGCAACAGGTGAGGAACGTTTCTGTTCCAGATCGCTGAAGAGAAGCAATGAGAGAGAGAGAGAGGGTTTCTAAAGTTGAGAATGATTCGTCATCGAACAACAAAGTTTTTCAACTAATGTTTTTCTTCAATCTAATGATAAAACTCTTAATGAGGAAACATCAGACGAGAAGGAATATAACATAAATGTCTGTGACTGTTAGAGGACGTGATATCGTCTCTGGATCAACGATGTACGTCTCTTCTGATCTCTCTCAGCTCTAAACATAGAAAAGCTACTCTCTTCTAACGCGGAGGGATGAAGGATGGTCTTACTGAGCGCCGTGGCTCTCGCTATCAAAACACAAATCTAGAAAATGGGTTTGAACTCTGATCAATAACAGTCCGGCAGACGTAGATCAACAACACACTGAGACAAGAGGCTGATTTCGGGGTCTCTGAGCTGATGTAAGACGTGGCAGACGTCAAGAGAGAGCTGGATGAGAGCGTTCAGAACTGAGAGGCTTAAAAACACAGAACTGGGCTTCAGACTGGAAACAGGAAGTCTGGCTAATGCTTCATCTTTGATCTCATCTGGACACATTATGCAGATAATGAAGAGCCCGAGCCCCTCCTGATTGAATAGAAACATGTTGAATCAAATCAATTAGGGTGAAGTCATTCATTCGGTCCATTCAGCAGAGAACCAATCAGAGCCTGAGAACAGCTGCTGGATACCTTTCAGACGAGTGGTGAACTGACTGATTCAAGTTCTCTTAGGCTAAAACCACAGTAATACATGGTGAGTGCGTAGCATCCACGATACTCTGCTGTTTCAGAACCACTAAAACAGACTTTTGAAAACGCTACTGATGTTGTTTTAGGTTGATGAAGTCCTCAGTCCTTCCCTGATTCATCATGCACCCATCATGTGACCCGTTCTTACAGAAGAGCGATCAGAACTGACCGCCAGTGGTTCATTTCAACATGGATAACCAAATACAGGCGTTGCTGACTTTACTGTCTCTGCTAGCAGCTGTTGTGCAGTTTAGTTCTGCATTTGATAATGCTACGACTGTCTCTAGGGATATCACAAGAACCGATTCATAAAACATGACGGTACCGGTTTCTCTACAGGTACTGCCAGGGCTCGAGAGGAGGAGGAGGCAAGCTGTCATTGGAGCGATTTGAGACAATTCCCATGTCAAGTACCAGCCCTACGTGAAGCGCAGCCGCTTTTAGGTGAAATAAACACCTTTTTGTTATCTGTGCTTGTTTTGTTCTGCACGACTATTGTGAAGTTCACAAAGAAAATGTAAATGAAAAAGCATAAATGCTGCTCTCCAGAACCACCTCCGTGGGTCTGCGGTGCGGAGCGTATACACAGCAGTATGGAGCTGTAAAGCAGAGCTGTAAAGCAGAGCTGTAAAGCAGAGCTGTAAAGCAGAGCTGTAGAGCAGAGCTGTAAAGCAGAGCTGTAGAGCAGAGCTGTGGGTGCAGACAGCAGTGACATACAGCAGAGCCTGTTGGGATGCAGCGTGAGCACGCTGGAGGAAAACCTGATGACAGCAGCAGAAAACACCGGCGGCGACTCTCAACCTGCCTGACTCATCTCTCTCTCTCTCTCTCTCTCTCTCTCTCACGGTGTGACCAATCACCTCGTCTCTCATCTTTTATTTCTTTGTCTCCCTCCTCCTCCCTCCGTCTCACTGCTTTCTTTTCTCTCACCGTCTCGTCCTCTCTCTCTCAAACTCCTTCGTGACATTCACATTATTACATTTCTGAATAATTACCAGACGCTGCCATCCAGAGAAACTCACAATAACTGCAACACGCCCGGACTCAATTCTTCCATCAGCAGCATGACAGAAAACATTAATGGGAAAAAAATGACAACAAAAACATCTGTGTCCCTGCACATCTGTCAGTAATGGCCTGATCTCAATAATCCATCTCCAATACCTGAGGAGAGAGTGATTGTTTAGATGAACAGCTGGAGGAAGCAGCTCTTCAGATGAAACACTGAGGTTGTATTTATGATGTGGACCTGGACCAGGATGTTTGTGAGCGTCTGGGGAGAGAGGAGCTATTTCAGGACAGAAACAACATGCTGGTGACACAGCAGAAAGCATCATGATGCTACCATCATCATCTCTGCCTCCTCCAGGTCAGGCCTTCTCCACTGAGACTTTAAAGCACTGCAATATTTATAATACAAACTCTATGATCCCCCGTTACACCTGCCTTTAACATGGGTCTCTTACCTAGATATGATTAACCTGATTACATTTACACCTGGTATACAGTAGGGCTGGGATGTATTGTGATTTCTGTTACCCTTTTTACCACTAGACCGGGGAAGAAGTTGAATCAAACACTTCTAGGGACTTTTACTTTGGAAAATATCTAAACTGTAAAAGGTGGTCTCCAGCTCTCCGTCAGCTCCGTTCTCTTTATCCATCATGGTCAGCTCCATCGGGGCCGTTTCAATGCAGAGAACAGAGATGTCAGTATCTGGGTGCTCTACAGTCGTAGCGTTGGCCCATTTGACCACGGAGACGAGAGCGACGGCCGGCTCCACCGCCACGTTACCGCCATACCATAACGTTTCCTGTCCGTGACAGAGTTAGCATGCAGCTTTAGCTCTGCTTTTCCTGTCAATGTGTGAAACCCAAAGTGTTTCCATCCTTTACTGGATGTGTAGTGTTCACCACGCTGGATTTAACATGGAGGGTGCAGGTCGTATCCACGCTGACCCTCCGTTTTACACTCTCTGAGGTTTGTTTTGGTTGACGGATACGGAACGGATATGACGTCACGTTACTCAGACTGCCACAATAAAAGTGCTAACTTCCTTCTACCTCCACATCGACTCAGATGAAGCTAATATATCGATTCTGGCATTAAAACATCTCTTTAGAAATGGTAAATAAACGGCTACTGTCGCATCGCATTATGCAAAACCTCATTTGGACCAAAGTCAGAGTCTCTGCTGAACGCTGAGGCTCTGCAGGTTGATTTCAAAACATCTGTTGCGTTTCACAGAAAGGAAACTTTAACATGAACATTCATCAAAAGTCTCCTTTAAAGGCCCGTCTGCAATAAACACATATTTGGTTGCTGAAAGCTGTAAAAGCTGCAGCTTCAGCAGAAGAAGAAGAAGAAGCCTCAGTAGGTTTGGAGGAATACGAGCTGCATCAACACTAACAGAAGGAAACATGTTCCCACAGAGCTGCTTCATGGTAATGAATGAGCCCGGGAGCACCGGGAGGTTAGCATGTCAGCGTTCATAGCAGCAATAGTGTTAAAACAAGTTGTAATGAAAAGCACAGAGCTGGAGAGCATCATGAGCATCTGTTCACGGATTCAACAGGATCCTCGGTGGACTCGGCTGAAGGATGCTGTCGTTGTGTTATTATCTGTTGTTAGGATCCTCATTAGCTGACCTCTCAGTGACTGCTCCTCCTGAGGTCAATACAAACACACCTCTCTCTGTGGAGGGATGGAGGGGTGGAGGGGTGGAGGGGTGGAGGGACGCCGCGGTGCCACGCTGCAAACAGGAGGCCAGAAGTCTCGTCCCTAATGAGCTGTCGTGGCGGCTCGGACTCAGAGGGATTTGTCCTCCACCGAGTCATCAAGGTCACAAAGTCAAATAATTCAAACTCTCCAACAACAGCAGATTAACCCGACGGCACGGAGCTGAAATGTCCGAACAGCTCGGTGAAGGTTTCCAGGAGGAAGCTTCACCTCGATCGGAGCCAATCAGCTGACAGAAACACGAGCAGGAAGCAGGAACAACGGTCACGCTGCCTGGACTCTCTGCTCCGCTCTCTGGACAGGAAGTGATTCAGGAGAGAAATTCACTGTTTGAAAAATCTGACAACCGATTCAGAAAGTTACTGAAAGCACAAAAGGACTTCAGAACGTCAAGTCCTCGGCTGATGAAATGACTGATTGTACTGCTGACATCACAGCTGTCAGGGGAGAACTGTGATGGTCGGAACGGAACGAATCGGTCTCTTGTTGAAGTTTAAAAACCTATTTAAAGGAATAATATGCAACCTATCTGCAGTAAAACGTCTAAACATGACTAAACCTACGTTACATATGTTGTTGTGTATTTATATCCAGAATGTTTCCGACAATTTTCAAACCTGAGAAATCTGTCTGTTCATTTGGTCGCCCGTCGATGGCGTCATATTGTCTTTGTACGTGCGTCAGCGTTGTGGTTGTCTGCCAGAAGCTGTCATGAATAGACTTTTATCATAGACTTTATATAAGAAGTGGACGTAGTCACCGTGAAGTCAATCACTGGTTTGTGGACGACGGTTTTTAAGTCTCAGATTTGGCGTTTTGGCCGTGGAGGTGACACGAGAGGGTGGAACTAACAACTGAACGCTGATGTTTACAATGTTTACTGAGGTCACACATCAAGAGAGAAGGAGGCTCATTCTCTCAGAGACGTCTATACAACCAGAGGAGTCGCCCCCTGCTGGCTGGTAGGATGAATGCAGGTTTAAGACACTTCAGACAAGGTTTTATTTCTCTGTCGGGTTCTTTCTGAAATATTGACAGACACTTATAATAATAATAATCTGAGCCTGTCAGTGGCAAAAACAAGAACTTTTAGAGGACGTAATCTGACGGTACCAGGTTGCCCCAAAGGATTACATTACAGCTGGTTTAGCGGCAGGCGGCTACAGCGTTCTCCCTCAACACTGAACCAGTTTCTAAAAAATCCCCATTAGTCACTTAGTCACAAAACATGGGAGAGAAGGGTCCAGGTTGAAACATACCAACGTTATCTTTTAACTTCTGGTTTCACTCGGGACATGAACACACGGTCTCCTAGGTGATAATCCACCCTGACCTCCTTCTCATGCGCCGTTTGTCGCTCTTTATACTTCCTGGTTCACGATTACGTGGATTCAATACGCACTGATTTCGTGGGATATATACAGATTACGTATCGCAATATAGCAACGAGCGGTGCGTTCAGTTTAAAGGTGTAGTTCCCTACATTTGAGAGAGACGCTGGTACCTGATCACATCCTGTTGATGAGCAACGCCAGGCGACTTTAATTCATCATCAACATTCTGGTTTTGTGTTCTAACGTCATGTGTTCATTCCTGCATGTCTGATCATCGCTGTGTGCTCAGCTGGAGCCGGATGGCAGCAACACCTCAGCACCTCCTCTCTGCTGCTGGATGGATGCAGAAAACAAACTGTGTGTGTGTGTGTGTGTGTGCACTCTTGAGTAACAAGATAGATGGATTATGACAAAGCAAAGAGAGTGTGGAGGGAAATATGCGTGAGAGAGAGAGAGAGAGAGAGAGAGAGAGAGAGAGAGAGAGAGGCGGAGTGGGCGAGTGAGAATAACAGTGTGAGCGGGCGGGCGAGGCTAAAAACAGTGTGGCATGGGGGAGAGAGAGAAAGATGAGGAGAGAGAGAGAGAGAGCGAGAGAGACAGAGACGGATGTCTGAAGCTCTCTGCCTGAAAAATATGAAGAAAACAACAGAGAGGAAAACAGTCGGAGAGAAAGTGAGAGATGGGAACATGTTTCCAGAGGGTCTAGTTAGAGAGACACTGGGTGTGTGGTTTGGGCGGTGAACCGTGCAGTCTGAAGCTCTCTCTCTCTCTCTCTCTCTCTCTCTCTCTCTCTCTCTCTCTCTCTCTCTCTCTCTAGGTTTGTGAATCAGGGTGCAGTGTGTTCCCATCGACTGCTGCTGTTCTGTGAATGTTGTCTGGATGGATCACATAATTAAAAGACAAACACCAGAGCTCTCCTTGGATTGAAGTAAAAAATATTCTGACTTCATTCTCGTAATATTCTGATTTTATTCTGTAAATCTCAGATGTGTTTTCCCTCAATGTGTCCTAATACTCCGTAGTACATTGTCTCTTTGGCCCTCACTGCATTAGACTGATATACTATATACTGAGACTATAAACTGAGTTACCTTCATCACAATGATCACATGTGTTACGGCTCCAGACAGATTATTATTTATTTAACTTAGATAGTAAAGGTTGCTGAGCCCTGAGTTAGACAAAGCCTGTGTGTGTGGACGAGGGATGATTGTGTCTCAGGAGTCCTGCGTTGTCCAGCACGCTGCTGGAACACGTGTTGTGTGTCTGTGTGACTTGTTATCGCCGCCGTCAGCTCTGGCCCGGTTCCCACAGCTCCTCCGGTGTCCGGTCTCTCTGCTGCTCTTTAAGACTTCAGCCGCCGCCGCTGCACACACCGGTGCGTGTTTACAGCTCGTGCACTGAGAGATGATTTGATATTTTTTCCTGTACGTCACTCGCCCCCCCGGGCGCCGCATTGTGTTTCCTCGGCTCTCCGGGCCGATAGCAGATTAGCCCTGTCAGACCGCCGCTTTATCAGCCGTGCTGTCCGCCAGCCAAACAAATGACAGCAGCCCTCCACACGCCCGCCGCCGCCGCCACCTCTCCCTCTGTGACAAACGACACGTCAGCCCATCTCCTATCCATCCCTCATCCATCTCATATCGCTGCCAACGGGGTAGATTGTCACACGGATGCCCTTACAATGGCCGCCAGCTGTGAACACGGGGCATCCAGGTCGTCGCCTCGGCAGTTCTTTGGCAGTGAGGTCGGTACTTTTAAGACAAAAAGTCCTGCTGTTATCCGCCTGATGAACAACACACTCCAGGTTCTGATCCGAGTGCTGCTGTCGAGGCCTGATATACTGCATTTAGAGCTCAGTATTTCTTCATACTGGGGCTGATGAGAAGACGTCACAATCAGGTCCTAACGTCCCCGTTACAGCAGATCTACGATGATACTCATCTGTCTCTGGGTGTTATATGAAACACCGTCATAGGACATATCAAAGGGAAGCTGTGACGCAGGAAGTACAACATGTTCTCTCTAAATGCACGATGTTTCCAAAGTTGTTGAGTGTAAATAATCCTGATCTCAATATTGACCAAAATAATCGTGATTATAGCCGATGCAAACGCCAACATGTGATTAACGTGATCTGTTTTTCCTCTTCAAACTCCGTACAGAACTATTCTGCTGTCTAACATTTCAACTGCTTTAAGTCGACCCTGAAGAGTTCACCGTGCTGTAACACCGTGCTGTAACGCCGTGCAGCAACACTCTGCTGTAACACCGTACTGCTGCAACACCGTGCTGCAACACCGTGCTGCAACACCGTGCAGCAACACTCTGCTGTAACACCGTGCAGCAACACCGTGATGTAACACCGTGATGTAACACCGTGCTGCTGTAACAGCAATCAAATCAAAATAAACCTTAAACAACAATAAACTAAACCTTTTCTCTTTTGCTACGATGGTGGCAAGACGACAGTATTTCGATTAGATGGAAAGATTGCAACCCTCCAACATTTACACAACGGCTCAGAGATATGTTCTATTTTATATATTTTAAGTTGGAGAAGATTCGGTAGACCACTAAGAGGTCAGCCGACAAGTTTTCATTGATTTGGCAACCTTCCCTTAGTCCTGTTGATTCCTTACACACAGAGAACTTCGTGGATGATTCAAGTTTG